>JBCFYV010002103.1:0-115714 GCA_039000515.1 Timema cristinae
GGTAAGGTTTAAAAGTGTTAAAATATCGGATCACTTGACAAGGAATGACCAAAATCAATAATTTACCATAATACATTTATTTATTTGGTCTTCAAATATATGAGTTTTTTTAATACACTCCATATTCTGGAACAATCTATTTTCAAAGTGATGGCCATGTCTGTCCTTTTTAAATTACCGTACTGTACCAACATCAAACTGGGAATGTTTGGGAGGTATGTTTTCTATTTGCCTGCACAGAGCTATCCTGTCAAAGGAAGTACAAGCTCGTAATCACTCGCCAAATGTTCACACACAGATATCCACACTAGTTGTGGGGTGACTTGTTGCAAAACTTGCAGTCAGCACAAACTTTCCATGAACAGTGTTTGGTGCAAAAACCAGGACAGGGGCACGTTGTACAGGTTACTATTCTATAAAGATGTACCTACACCCAATATCACCTGTCTGAGGAAACTGCAGGTCTTATGGAGAAAAGCTTCATCTCGCTCTCTCTCTGTTAACTGAACTGCCAAAACTCCTCGCTCTCAGTTATGCCTGAAGGTTGTGTGCTGGGGGAGTTACTGGCAACCTCGAATAACCAGTGTTGTAAACTTGTCTTAAATTTGAGGGGAAATTGACCACATGAAAACAAGAGAATGACAAGTTATTTCCCAATAGTAGCCATGCAGTTTCCTCAGTGATGTATCCACTGGTCAAGTGTTCACCCAAATCTCTTGACTGTCATGAGAGGTCGGAATCACCTTAAAAAACAAATATTTCAAAGCTCTCTGCAAAATAGTACAATGTAAAACTAATAATTTTAATAATTTGCTATGTGCTGCACTTTAGAAATCAATGCAAAGATATCTCAAAATTCCAGTGATGTTTAAACTTTACTTCTCTCCAACTTTTCTAGGTTCTCCATTGTAATGGTGCATATTGAACCTGAATAATCCCTACAACACACCACTATATAACTGAGGAACATAGGAAAGTGAATAAATCTGAACTAACTAATGGAAGGCCTTAAGAGAGAGCTTCAAAACTGACTGAGATGGTATGGGCATGTAATGAGGAGGGAGAAGTAGAGAATGCCAAGAAATGGGAGGAGCAGATAACTGAAAGTGTGCAAGTGAGAGGATAAGAATGGAAGCAATTAAAGGAGGGAAGAATTATGAAAGGATAGAAGAAAATGGGGAGTCATTTTATTAAAGTGACCCAGCCACAGAGTGGAAACACTTGATGATTATGATGATGATCATCATAAAACCTGAAATTGTAATTTAGTAACCACATATGTTAAATATAAATATTGACAGACTTTGTGTGTGTAAGGGCACGAGCCTGCTTGTTACCTGGTCACTGTAGCCACAAATTCAGACCATGTTATTTATGTGGCTGACCCACAATTGCAACCACAATGCTGTACTCTCCCATTACAACTTATTGAGGTACCACTTTCATTTATAGCTAGAATTTGTGAAGCCTCATCACCCTTTAGTACCTGGTGCTCTACAAGATCACCAAACACAAATAATACTAAGTAGGTACTAAATAACATATTTGTATTAGAGATGATGGTGAAAAGATTTCAAATAAATATGTTTTAATACTTGATCTATTAAATTAAAGGAGGTGAAATAAAATAATACAAGACTTTAATATGAAACATGCCAACATCATTTTAATAAAACGTGATCGCTCTTAATTGGAAAATCTACCTAGGCTTACGGTACTGAAAATGAAATAGTCTTTTAAAATAGATTTACAAAACATTTTGTTTCTCATCACAAAATCATAATATTTCCTGGAATTACAATAACAAAAATCTCTGAAAGAAAGAGATAAACAGATTAATTGGGATAAAAAATCATGAGAAATGTAAAAAAATATTTTTTTTCCAACATTCGGCCCATTAGTTCATTAAACTTAATTCCCACATGACAAAATGAAAGTGTGATGATATATCAAGATAGGTATGGTACTGTACTCATGTTTTTAAATGGAGGTCATCACACTACAATTAATTTAACGTGACATTAAATTACCGAAAGAGTTGCCAACTTTCATGTTAGGTTTCATTAGGTAAGTGAAGTGTACCATTTGTTCCTGTTGGCCAATGTCAACAGGATTCCTTTAGTAGCTTATAGTCTCAATTGTTTGTTTATAACATGCAAAAACCTTCTCAGATATAGTTTGAGTCTCACAAATACCAAAACATTGACACTTTTTAAACTTTTGTTTTCAATATCTGCAGTAAGATTCCATTTTGAACCTTAATCAACTTTAACTGCTAAAGTTCAATTTTAGTGAACAATTTGTTTTCAAACTGGCCAAACTCATTGGACATGTTTTGCTCCAGTATTTACGTTATGTTATTTTTATCTTTAACTTAAGTGAATCCTGATTAAATCTTATGTTTATTAACGTTGCATGAACATTAAGTGTACATAACATTAGATTAGCTATAAAATGAAAATGAAACATGATAGTGGCATAAGCCACTGTGCTAAGTCGAGGACGCATAACTAAAAAAATATCAAGAATATGATAGTTTAAAAAATGTAAACCAAAATATTCAAGCACTAGCCTATTATTATATGTGAAAGTTTAGCTACAGTATTGTAGGTACTACTTATAAATATAAATTCAAATAACTACAAGATAAACCTTTAAATCGGTTAAACCAAAATCTTCTAGGCTTACCATGTCTTGACAATTAGGCCTACTAGCATGAGGGCTAGCTTTGGTCCACAAATTACTTCCATATTAAACATGAATGGTCAATAAATGACCTCACACTAAATGTTATCAGAGTAGGTACATTGATAATATGTTTTGGACAAATAATAGGTATGTGCCTACTATGTGTTTTCTAAAGTTTCTCTGAAAGGTAAATTAAGTTACCACCTTAAATATTAGCCTGCTTAACAAATAAGCTAAATATTGTTTTAGTGTGAATATTCATTCCCAATCATCGTCATCTTCTGTATTTGACGAGGACTGTTGTGGCGCAGGTGGTGGTGGAATCATCGCCGATACACGGTCCATCACGCCACCCACAGATATCTCTGGTTTGTTTACACCAGAAATACCCTTCCTCCTTAGAGCAAGTTTGGAATGTAGATCTGCCAATAAATTACCCGCTTCAGCCCCACCAACCGCTTTCTCTTCCTGCTTTTTCTTTTTTGCTTCAATTTTTATCTCTTTTGCTGAACGGAGTTTGGCCAATCCTGTGCCCCCTGCTTTTCGAATAGCTTCCATTAAACTGGCTCTGGCGTCTCCACTTTTATCAGGTTCCTGATGCACTGGTACAACTGCTGGGGTCGAGGAATTTTCAGTCATGACATCATTACAATTGGGTGTTGGTACACTCGGTGGTGGTGGTGGTGGCGGTGGTGGAGGTGGGAGTGGTGACATTGGCGCTGGTGGAGGTGGTGGGGGCGGAGGCAGTACTGGTGGAGGGGGAGGCGGGGTTGAAAGATGAACATATTCACTTGGTGGGTGGAAATTAATTTCTTCAAGGAGGCTCTCAGGAACCACATTAGGTAACTCTGGAATGGCAGGAGTGGTGGCCACCGAAGGCGCTATCATTGGCCCCGAGTCCATGCTATATCTAAGGTCATCTGCAATTCCTGGGAGATCTGGTAGGTCAAGTGGGACATCGATGAGTGGAACCTCTCCTAATCCAGGAGAGTAGAAGTAATTTTCCCCCACTTGCCCCCCGAACAACTCACGTTGTGAGATTGATATTGGAGCAGCTTCAGGATGTTGGCTTTCCTCTTCTTCTAGGACATGACGAGTCTTACCCAAGGCTCTCAGAGGATCCAGCAACCCATAACGTTTGTAAGGATTTTCAGAAGTATTAAACAAAAGTAAAGAATTGGTGGAAACAATATTACTGGGTAAACTTCCAAGTCCTTGCTCTGGCGTGATTTCTACATTTTTTTTAAGTTGTTTCTTTCCTACTTTCACGTGATAAAACTGAAGTTTATCTTGTAATACCATCCCTTCCACAGGTTGATGTTTACTTTTCACTTTTCTTGTGCTATTGTTTTTTTGTATTGGATGAGAGTTGAAGATGGCCTGATAGTCACTGTGTACACCTGTTGCTGGATATTTTGCGCTAGAAAACACTTTAGTCGATTTATTGCTGCCGGTTAACTTGTCAACCTTGGCTGCTACGACTGATGTACGATGCTTTAATTCTTGTAATTTTGTTTTATTTTCCGAGACCCTTTGTTTAATTTGTGAAAACATATCATTCATTACATGGTTTAAATAATCTAATGAATCAGCAATTTGTATTATTGTTTCTTCTCGTCTAAGATCTTGTGGAATAACAGGCACATGATATTTTTGAAGAGACATTTTATGACGAAAACGTTCAACTTGAAAATCCCTGTATTAATTTATTTCTACAACTAAACTCATTATTAAGCTTTAACTTTTTACTAAATTCAAGATTACTGTGATATTTTAAAATCAATATTAGTGCTTTAGCTAATGAACATTTTTTTTATAATATAAAAAGTGCTTTCGAAATTATTCTGCTGAATGTGAATTGTGAACACAATTTATTTTAACTCTTTTTTAGTCTTTAACTTGACTTGTTCCTTATACATTATTTTGAAGAGAAATAAAATTTAATTTAGATAAAAATAAATAAACTTACACAACTCTTTGTAAATACTCCAGACCATCTTTCGGATCCCCCTTAGGATTAAAGCCCTTTGGAACTTTAACTATAGAGAAAGCTACTTTATTTGAACTATCGTCTGACATTTAAATTTGATTTTGAGTTTCGCAAATGTTTACCAGTGTTTATTTTTTTGTATGTTATTTCCATAGCCTTTAGCCTATGCAGTGTTGCCCAATGTAAAGAGAATAGAAGGTAGCGTCAAGTGAATCATTTTTAATAGAATTAAAGGAATTTGTTCACATGTGTCATTTATCATAATGATCATGTTGAGGATAATACTGTACTGTTTAATTTACTAAAATGGTGCCACATGCTGTTTTATTTTATATAAATCACTACTTATACTCCATAAAAATTCAAATTGTCTGTAGCAGTCCAAAGATGGGTCGGTTTGTTCGTCTCCCCACTTAAACAACATTTTTGAGAAATCTTATAACAACACATTGACTGTAAAAATCTAAATAAATCTTTACATTTGAATAAAAACGAATTTATTAATTCTTGTACGTGTTCACGCGGTTCATTTTGTTTTCATTTGTCAATAATAATAATAATAATAATAATAATAAATAATTAACAATTAATAAAAGTATAACTCCTTTTAATGGAAGCGTGAAATAATAATTCAGTCTAATAAATGAGTGTTGGTGACCTGGTGGTCTAGGGTAAGGTGTCAGACTTCTATGCTGGCGGCCGGGGTTCGATCCTCGGTTCCGGCAAAGATTTATCTGATTACCAAACCCTTCCTTCACCTCTGACAAGACATCTTGTCAATGTGGGAATGCCAGGCCTCCACCGTGGTTCGGATTCCACGTTAAACTGTAGGTCCTCCATTTCATCTCACAATCACCCTACCATTACACATTAGCGTAAGTGCGTATAACCCGAATGGGTAGTAAGACGCGGTGCTAATAATAATAATAATAATAATAATAATAATAATAATAAATGAATGTTATGACGTTCATTTAGAATTAATTGTTAAAATATGCAATTCTATGTAGGGATATTCTAGTTTATGTTGGTACCATCGTTAGATGTGTTGTTCGTTTTTTATCTAATCTGTGTCCATGCATATGAACCTGTGTAACAGTTGAGTCATGTTCTTAGTTACAGCATGTACTGTTAATTCTAAAACCCGTTATATCTTTTTTCTATAAACTTGTGTACTCTGACAGGTTATGGGCCCAGGCTTGTGATTGTGGATTTTAGGACGGATAAACCTATAAGTCAAGTGTGCACCGTAATACGCGTGAGCTTTACGTGTTTGCTTGTTGTTTGTGACACCGTTGCCAATCACCATCGCCATAATGGTTTTAGAAGAAGACAAAACCTACAGAATTCCGCTTTTCGACGGCACTAATTTTGACAACTGGAAATTTCGAATAGAAACTCTTCTAGATGAAGTCGATCTGTTGCCCTTTATTCAAGGGGACTATCGGGACTTAGTGAAAATTGCGTCTAGTGATAATGTTGAAATTAAGGCGGAAAAGGAAAAAGAGCTGGACAAGCCTCGGAAAGCCGATCGTAAGTGTAAGTCACAGATTATACAATGAATCTCGGACAGCCACTTGGATTGTGTGAAGGATAAGAACACCGCCTATGATATATGGCAAGTGCTTTGTAATACTTACGCTCGTAAAGGTATTGCTAATCAGCTTTTATTACGCAGAACCTTGTTGATGATGAAATTTGATCCCTCTTTAGATACCCTTGAATTGCATTTTATTAGGTTAGATCGTACCATTCGGGAACTTAAATCGTCGGAAGATAACCTCGAAGAATTAGATGTTGTCTGCCATCTTCTCTTGACTATGCCATCTGAATATCAAGTAATTGTCACTGCTATAGAGACATTATCTGCTGATAATCTCAACCTGGCATTCGTAAAAACGCGCCTACTTGATGAGCAGAGCAAACGTCAAGCAGAAGGTATCGATGGATGCAGCCAATCATTCTCTAGCGTAACTGATTGGAAGGCTAGAAAATTGAAATCTTCGCAGCCGGAATACTGTCCCAATTGTAAACAAAGCATTTAAAAGCAAGTTACTGGTAATAAGTGTTTTTTCTGTCATAAAGCTGGTCATTTTCGTTCAGACTGTCCAAAATTGAAAGTAAGCATCATAAGAATTCAATACGTAAATCAAACGTAGCTGAAGCTAGTAAAGCTGAATGAAGTTTGACTGTGTCAACGTCAGTGGCTTGTTGTGATGGATCTGTGTGGTTGCTTGACCCTGGTGCCACTGAACATATGATCAGTGATAAAAATATTAGTTTGGTCTCAAATAAGAGACGCCTATCAAAGTCGATCAAAATAAAAATTGCTAAATCAGGATCGATGTTGTGTGCTGAAGAGATCGGAGATATACACGCGTCTGTGACTCACAAAGGTAATCAAAACTTTATCAAAATTTCAAATGTACTTATTGTCCCTGGATTACAATTTAATTTACTCTCAGTTAGTAAAATGGACGCTAATGGGCTTAAAGTTGTGTTTGAATAGGGGAACGCTACTATTTTGAAAGGCAATATTTTTGTGGCTGCGGCCACATGATCTGGTAAAGTGTATACAATGTCTCTTTCGCCTCGTGAAAAAGCATGTGCTGGTGTTGCTAGTTCCATTGTAGCATCATCTGATTTGTGGCACAAGAGGCTTGGTCCCATTGGCAAAACCAGTTTAGTTCACTTAAGTAAAATTGTAGATGGAATAAAGGTTGATCAAGGATCGATCTCCGATTTATGTGACTCTTGTATACAGGCTAAACAAACGCGTCTCCCTCACACAAAGCCACGCATTAGAGCTAAGCGCCCTTTGGAGATCATACACAGTGATCTTGTAGGGCCTATTAAGCCCGTATCATATGATCAAAAGAGATATATACTTACCCTGATTGATGACTATAGTCACTTTACAGTCATTTACACTCTAAAGGAAAAGTCTGAAGTGTTTACCTACTTCAAACAATTTGAAGCTATGGCAACAACTCACTTTAACCTAAAGATAAGTCGCTTTAGGTCAGATAATGGTGGTGAATTCGTGTCGCAGGAAATGCTAGATTATTTAAAAAAGAAAGGTATCCAGTCAGAGTTTACGATCAGGCATACCAGTCAGCAGAACGGTGTCGCATAAAGAATGGGACGTAGCATCATGGAGAAAACACGTTGTTTACTCCTTCATTCTTCTCTTGATAAGTCACTCTGGACGGAGGCTGTTATGACTGCAGTCTATCTAATAGACAGATCGCCTACTAAAGCTCTTGAAAACAAGGTTCCAGCAGAACTGTGGTATGGTGTAAAGCCTGATATGTTAAAACAGGCTTTTGGCTGTGTAGCATATCTTAGATTAACTAATCAAGTTCTTAAAAGTAAACTTGACAGCCGCTCGAAAAAGTGCTACTTTGTTGGTTACTGCCCGAATGGGTACAGGCTGAGGTGTCCACAGGAACGAAAAATCATACGTGGGCATGATATAATTTTTGATGAACATTCGTTCATAACCAGTGGTGTTGCTGGTTCAACACCGTCTCGAGCTATTGAGGTCATCAGTTCGACTCCAAATGAAGCTTTTAGTTAGGAATTGCAGGAGGAGAACCAGAAGCAATTTCTGACGAAGAAGAGATTCCTGGTGATGAACTTGAACCTCTGCGTAGGAGCACGAGACCTCGCACTGCACCAGCGTACCTAAATGACTATGTCACACTGGCTCTTGGTGCTGTGTCATTTATTGACAACTTGCCAGAAACCTTCGATGACATCCATAGTAGAGAAGATGCCCAGCAATGGATGGCTGCAGTTGAGGAAGAGATGTACTCATTGAAGAAAAATGAGACCTGGACCCTTACAGAGCTGCCATCCGGTAAACGAGCTATCAACTGTAAGTGGGTCTTCAAGATGAAGCAGGATGAAAATGGACATCTTGACAGGTACAAGGCAAGGTTGGTGTTGAAGGGCTGTGCACAGAAGAAAGGGTTTGACTACAATGAAACGTACTCACCTGTAGCCCATTTAACCTCTGTCAGAACCCTGCTTGCAATTATAAACAAAGAAGATTTAATTGCCTTCCAGTTAGACGTGAAAAATGCATTCCTATATGGAGACCTTTCTGAAGAGGTGTATATGAAGCAGCCACCTGGCTTCGTAACTGACAGCAACCTTGTTTGTAAGTTACACAAGACCCTCTATGGATTGAAGCAGGCACCACGGGAGTGGAATGCTAAACTTAACAAATTTGTGAATTCTCTTGGATTTAAGCAGTCTAGAAATGAAAAATGTATATATTTCGACTTCAGCAACAGCATAAAAACTTACCTTTTGGTTTACGTAGATGACATAATTTTGGCGGGAAACAATCTGCAGAAGTTGAATGACATCAAAACATATCTTATGTCAGAATTCGAGATGAAGGATCTTGGAGATTTGCACAACTTTCTAGGTATAAAAATTGATCAGAAAACTGATGGTATGTCCCTTAGCCAAACAGCCTACTTGAAGAAAGTTCTCAAGAAATTTGGTATGGAACAATGCAAACTGGTCAAGACACCGATGGAGGCCAAAACACTTGAAATAACTACAACAAATGCATAATCCAAAAAAAAAAAAAAGTACCGTGAGCTTGTCGGTAGTTTGATGCATGTGATGCTCTACACTCGCCCTGATCTGAGCTTCTCAGTGAATTTCTACAGCAGGTATCAGAGCAATGCAACAGAAGCTCACTGGATTGGACTCAAACGAATACTACGATACATTCAAGGAACACTTGAAGAGGTCTCTTCTTTCCGAAGAACTGTGATGTCGCCTTACGGGCCTATGTTGATGCGGACTGGGCCAATGACAGCAATGATCGTAAATCTACATCTGGGTATTTATTCCAAGTTTATGGCGCCACTGTTGGTTGGACTACACGTAAGCAGACTACAGTTGCCCTTAGCTCGACGGAGTCAGAGTTTGTCTCCCTGTCAACCGCCTCATCCGACCTACTCTGGTTGAGAAGACTGATCCAGGACCTTGGTATCACTCTAGAACCCACCAAGGTGTATGAGGACAACCAGTCTTGCATAAGATGTTTGGATAAATGGGAACATCTGCACCAAGGGGGGGGGGGGGGGGGTTCACAACACAGTTTAGCAGATACAAATGATGAAAACAAGAGAAGGTTGGAGATAATGCAATTTAATGATATAATATACAAGACCAAAGGACATATAAACATATAGCACTTAATCTCAGCAAGTACTTTGTCATATATAACTTACTATGTAAGTGGCAGCATTGCCTAAGTCTAGGCCAACTGGGGCCGAGAAACGCCCAAATAACAACGCAGACTTCAAAGCTACGTAATAAACAATACTATAAACTAGGTAAGTTGGCCGCGTAGGCAAGATTAGCTCGTACATCAGGCAAGTCCTAGTTCTGTTATAATAGAGAGCCCTGCACAACAGCTACAACCTTTACACAGGGTAAAAACAACGTACTTGAATATACAACACATACGGGATAGTCCTGGAAGGGACGCATCCCACTGGTTGAGCACCTGAAGGGTGACCAGTACAACCTTACTTAAATAAGAAACTAATGACTGCCGCAACCGCGCCCGAGGGGCAAAGGCGGCTCACATCCAGTGTACTCTTAAAGAGAGCTACAAAATTAAATCTAAGAATCAACCACGGGCCAATCATGGATAGAACATGCGACCCATTGGTTGACTACCCAACTCAAATATAGGCCATGACTTGTAAACCCAATTAGGCCTGAATCTGCGGCCTCCATATAACAAGAACTATCGCCTGCCCTGGCAAGCTACCACAATAAGGCACCTATGGTCACATAGTACGTGCCGTGGGATTAACATCCCAACGTGAGCCTGGCCATTAAGGACCAGTCTCTAGGGCGCGAGAGGCGCGCTACACCGAAGTGTATAAGTACCTTGCTTTCCTAATAAGGGAGAGTCTACTCTCAGCCTATCCTATATAACTAGTCATACAATGATATCATAACCGCGTCTCAGAATAGACACGTAATATTCCTCATCTCTATCTCTAATGATTAATTATACTAACTATCCTTCGAGGACATAGACTAAACCTAACAGTTGAGTTTTAAACTTGGAGTTTACTCGAGAGATCAAGCCCTTGAATTAGGTTGGCCCTGCGACTTCCTTCTGTCCAAGGGACCCATTTCCCTTGACCGCAGGTCCATGTAGATTATGTAGATTACGTAGACCAGATGTAAACGCGTGGCCTGTTAGCGTGGTGGAGGTTTCCCAATCGTCTCCGACGTGTTCTGCCATTCTTCAAGCAAGCAGGCGAATATATAGTTTGGGAGAGCCCACGTGGTGAATTGGTGCGTAGGAAGGGAAGGGGATCTTCCGGGGCTTCTAGGAGGCTAAGGGGGATCTTCCCGAAGCTTCTAGACGGTCGAAGCACGCTGGTCGTAGTCGCCATGAAGCAGTCAGTCGGTTTGAAATCGTGGTCGAAAGCGGAGCTCTCCTCGCTTTCTTTCTGTGTTGTGTTAATAGCTGGGGCACCGAACTCTGAGGTTGACTCGGCGCAATAGGTATGTAAACAGAGACATATATTATGGGCGAGGCATTTAACATTAGTTTGTTATTGTTACTTTTGATAATATGCAGGCACTAACAGAATATACGTTCTTTTTCATTCGCTACTTTTGAACGGGGCTAAAGCAGTTTAGCCCGTTACACATCGAAGACTAAAGCATATTGATGTCAAATACAACTTTGTTCGTGATTTGTATTTAAGTGGTGTTATTGATGTGATTTATCTGGAAACAAATGAACAATGTGCTGACATTCTGACAAAGAGTTTGGTTGGAAATAAGTTTGAGTACTTTTGTAATTATATTGGTTTAATCAAATGCTGATTCACTAGATTCTATTTGCATGTATTTAAGGGTACATGCAGGACTTTTTGCCTAATTTTTGTGGTTGTAGTTGAATTGAGGAGGAGTGTTAAAATATGCAATTCTATGTAGGGATATTCTAGTTTATGTTGGTACCATCGTTAGATGTGTTGTTCGTTTTTTTATCTAATCTGTGTCCATGCATATGAACCTGTGTAACAGTTGAGTCATGTTCTTAGTTACAGCATGTACTGATAATTCTAAAACCCGTTATATCTTTTTTCTATAAACTTGTGTACTCTGACATTAATCTTCAATGAATCACTAAAAATGACACGGGAGAACATGTCTTAACATTCACAAAACTTTATGGAAGACAAATTAAGTCCTTTTTAAATAAATATTGTTAGAAATTATAATATCACGTTTGGGAACATTAAACATATTAATACATATTTAAAATCCACACCAATAAATGACAAAACTGAATAAATTAAACTCGTATTAACACTGGTAACATTCTATTTGTTAAGTTCTTGGCATTTTAGTTAACTTTCAATTTAGCACCACAAATATCAAAGTCACTATCGGCAAAATGAATGGAAAATATCTGAGCAAAATTTGTATTAATTGTATCTTTCCTTTTACATTTTAGCTCCCATGTACGGAAAATTTCTGGATAATTATGAAAGGAGTAAAAAGATATATATTATTACCCTTGCAGTCTCGTTGATTATTTCAGCAATGACTTGTATTCTATATATTAAATTATATACAAGAAAAACTATTATATTAAAATAAACAGCCTGATAAGAACAATACAATTACATATAGTTAACATTCATACATATATTTAGTATTATAGTTACTACTATTGAATCATTAACTAACTTAAAATATTTATATTATGTATCTTATATTAGCATATTAAAACAGATACTCGAGTGGTAAATATAATTAAGTAACTAACTATACACGAAAAAAACCACTACCAGGCGAATACAGATAAAAAATCATTATGAAGATAAATTAAAGGACCATCCGAAACACATGAACCGCACGACATACTACTAACTGCTGTGTACTGGGTGACGTAGTTTCGTGGCTGACGTAAGCAATGATATAATAAAATTCTTCTAAATGGCGTTACCTATCTATTCTCTTTACATTGGTGTTGCCAGCCCTTTAGCCTAAAGCGATAGATAGTACACGGACCCAAAATGGGAATTATTTTGACCAGCAGGATAATACGTTTTGTTACTAGAATTATATGTTTAGGAAAAAAATAAATAACGGGCGGTTGGTAAACAAGTGCTGATACTAGCTTTTAAGTTAGTAATATTGATCAATCTACTTATTTTTAAAATAAAATAAAAATTATATTGTTTATTTGTAACAAAGCCTCAGAATATTATTTTTAGGAACTCTCCCTATATTGGGATGAAAAGGTGTTGAAATTATATCAAAAGTAGTATCCAGATCATACTAGTCTCACCGCTGCCTACGAAATATCTAATAAGGCTAGTTTGTCTCCCAAAAAAGCGATTCTCCTGCTTCCTCATGCAGAGACTACTATGCTCCGAGCTTGAAACTTGCTTTGGTGACGTCACAAGAATATCCAAATGCCCCACCCTACACCCATCTATTCCCAGCGTATTTGCCTTTATTTTAAAACGATTTAAACCCCATAAATGTTGGTGAGCTATAGTGGTCTCACGCAAGCCCATTGTCAAGTTTTTCCTGGAATTTTCGAGCCCATTATTGACATTTGTTTATTTACCAGAGACCAGTAAATAGCAAGGAAAGATAAAATGTCGCAACTACATGATGGTTTTTGGCATAGTTATGAAATTTTTGAGCACTTGTGTGTAAGTGCCTTATTTTAAATAATATCGTTAAACTTTTTAATATGTTTTTACTAAGTAATGCTAAAATATTTTTCTGGATTTGATATTAATATTTCTATATAATAAAAATAAATTAAAAAACATACTGCGAGCCCATTGTTGAGATTTTCACGTCTCAGCACTGTTTATTATGCATGAACATTACTATGTTGTATTCCTACTCAATTATGACTTCAATAGTGTCTCTATTTATTTCTTATTCCATGGCAGTAGTACATTTAGGTTTTAAAAATAATAATATCTGTGTAAGTCCAGGGGTTCCGGAAGATATTTGGAAGTTGGGGGAATCAACTGAGATTGGTCAGAGAGTCCTTCCTCAATAAAATTTGAAACCCTGGATTACTCTTCAAGCTATAAGAAGGAGGTTTAATTTTCATGTGCAGTATATATTTATACCTTTCTTCGTCATCAATTAGTGTCCTCAGTAAAATATTTGATTAGATCAACAACAAAAAAGAGGCTACTGAACTACCTTGAAACCAAATTCTCAATGTGTGGATATCAATACGGATTCTGTCCCTCCTCGGACACTACAATTGCAACCATATCGCTAACTAACTATAAACCTCATTTGAAAGAAGTAAGTATGTGGCAGCTTTATTTGTTAATTTATGCAAAGCTTTTGAAACCGTAGATCATGAAATATTTTAAGAAAACCTTATTTTACTGTATGGGAATAAGAGGATTAACACACAAGTGCTTAAAAAATTATTTAACAATGAATTCAAGAGTGACCTTAGACTTGTTAAGACAGATGTTATATTTGCAAGAAAGTGTTATAGGCCCAATTTTGTTACTTAACTAAATAAACGATACAGGCAAACTATCACTTAAAGGTACTCCCAAACTGTAGGCGGATTGTTAGTGAGGTCATAACATTAATGACATCATGGCTTGTAAACGTTAAAAGTGAAGTCAGTTGGTGATCACAATGCCGCCAATATGCGAGGTAGGCCCAAATGTCGATACATTGATTGAAATTAAACAGTATAAATAGCATGGTGTCAGCGTTTACTCATTTAAAAACATGTATTAAGTATATCAGTATCAGGACATTAGTTTATTTTTGTGAATAATTTTTTTTAAACTTTAAGTACAATATTTATTTAAATACACGAAATTGCCATCCTTCTAAGATATCGTGAAATAACTCTTGTAGATCCTAGTCTTTCTGTGTGCTAGCTTGTATGTTAATCAATGTTGTATTCATCACATTTATATTTTCAGACATGTGGATACGCTCTATCTCTTCTGACAAACATGTAGTATGTCTTAAATCAGGATTACAAGCTCGTGTCAATATATCAGAGACAAACATGTTTTTTCCCTGTTTGTAGGTTATATTGATGTTGTACCGTTGCAGACACAACATCATCCGTTGAAGTCTTTTTGGAGCAGTCAACAAAGATTTTCTAAATATAGTCTCCAAAGGTTTATGGTCAGATTCAATCATGAGATTTTATTTGCCAAATCTCTCACAAGCAAACACTATGCCTAGTGTTTCTTTTTCAATTCGAGCATAGTTCATTACTGTTTTTGTTAACGCTCTTAAAGCAAAATCTACAGGTTTTCCCACTTGTAGTATTGTTGCTCCTAGTCCTTTTATACTTGCTTCACTCTGTATCGTAACAGGTTTATTTGGATCGTAGAATCGGAGAATTGATGCTGAGCCGAGTAAAATTTTTAGTAGGGTAACTACCTTTTCCTGTTCAGTTGTACACTTAAATTCATTGTCTTTAGCTATCAGCCAACGTAGTGGTTCGCATACCTCTGATAACCTTGGTAAAAATTTAGCTAAGTATGTCACGAAACCTAAAAACTTAGCAATTCTTGCACATTTTCTGGTAGAGGGGTTTGTGTTATCGCACTTACTTTCCCTGGGTCTGGTCTAATTCCTTCCCGCGATAAAACATGTTCGAGGCAGGAAACTTGATCTAATTTAAATTTTAATTTTATAGGATTGCATAGTGGCCATAATTCAAATTTCCTTCAAGCCGTTGAAGATCTCAAGAAGACGTCTTTGACATTCTTCACTAGCTGTGCATACACAAAAAGGTAGTCTGATCCACTTGTACGTTGAAAAGGGTGCCCAGGATGTTGCTAAATCACTGCTGTCTAGTTCAATATTCTAGTATCAATCTTTAACCGGTCCGATCTAAGGAGAAAATTGTGTGTGCAAAACTCACATTTTGCACCACCCACTCCCCATCCTCCATCTGAAAAAACGGTGGAGAATACTATGCATGGTAATTTTAAAACTAAACCCTATGTATATCATTTTGATTGTTCTTTCCAAAATATGTTACACATCTGAGATTGTCTTTCCCCAGAATTTGGGTAATATATTCCTTCATAACCGGATAGAATTTTGCGATCAACTCTACGAGCTCGAGAAAATGTCCATTGTTTTTGCTGTGGAGGGTCTCGAGAGTTACTTGAGAAGCCAAGCTGTGTTGGGCAAGGTGGCAAGATGGCAAGATGTCTTGTGATCTCCTTGAGAAGTCATGTTGTGTTGGGCAAGGAACTGTGTGATGGCAAGATGTCTCGTAAGTTTTATGAGAAGCCATGTTGTGTTGGGCAAGGTGGTAAGATGGCAAGATCTCTCGTGAGTTCCTCAAGAAGCCATGTTGTATTGGGCAAGGAACTGTGTGATGGCAAGATCTCTCATGAGGACATTTTTCCGTCACTCTTTTTCCTGACCAATTTAATCTTTGATTTTCGTCACCAAATTACCTTGCCAGTGTTAAACCTCCTTTCTGGTTCAACTCATTTTTCGTAGCACTTTAAGTGAGTAGAGGATGTCTCATGTTGGGAAAGATTTTTTCTGATGTGCCTCCAATCACAGTTTCCATTTTCATCAGATAATGTAGTTCTGGTGATTGCCGTGTTAAATACCTTGCAGCAAAAACCGTATATACTTCTCTTATACTGGGAATACATTAGCCATCGTCTTCTAATTTTCTCACCGTTGGAAGCAAGCTGATAATAAAATATGTTGGAAAATATCTTTTTGCACCGTATCTAGGGTAGCTGTCTAATACTGTTGAGATTGGTTCTTTCAAAATAATAAAATCACATTCAGTTTGATGTGCCTCACTGTTCAGTCAGCCCTCGTATCTTTCCTCCACACTTGCACCGGCCGCGCCGGGTACCCGTCATTTGGCCTAAAAGGCATTTGGCCTAAAGTGTAGGCTAAACGCCTTTAGACCAAATGCCTCTTAGGCCAAATGCCTTTTAGGCCAAATGCCTTTAGGCCAAATGACTTTAGGCCAAACGCCTTTTAGGCCAAATGCCTTTTAGGCCAAACGACTTTTTGTAAAGTTAATTTTTAGACCATTTATTAAAATATGTTTTGCTGTCTCCGGAAACATTCGTTAAGATTTGTAGTGATGCTAATAGATGGCGAGGTGTGTAGTGTTTAGTTAAATAGTATATACTACCGTTTCAAAATATATAAGTCTTTTCTCAATTTACTACTTCCCAAGGTATAGCAGCACGTCCATTAACCTGTAGTACCACTTTTGTATGTTGAACTTTTTACATTGCCAAGGTTTTGTACTAATTTTTGACAAGCCATCTTGTTAATGTGGGGAATGCCAGGCCACCACCATGGTTCGGATTCCACGTTAAACTGTAGGTCCTTCATTTCATCTCACAATCACCCTACCATTACACATTAGCGTAAGTGCGTATAACCCGAACGGGTAGTAAGACGTGGTGCTAATAATAATAATTTTTGTACCGTTTTGTACCAGAAATAAAAAGTTTTGTACCCGTACCGTTTTTTATTAATTAGCACATACATGTGGTTACACCATTTTAATAATTTTGTTTTATTTTGAATTTTGAATATATTTTTTTTAAGTGCCGAAGTATATTTTATCAGTCTTTCTAAGTATATTTGTTTATTAATTTTGCTAAATGAATTAATCAATCATTCATTTTTTATAATCATATTAACTTACTCGAGTTTGCCCACTGCTTCGCTCACATTTTAGTTGGGTAAATTATCTTATTTTTAGCAAATCATCTAAACCAGGTTATCTCAAACTCTATACTCTTGAGCCTTATATGAACATAAAATTAATTGTTAAGACTCTTATTCTTAGAATATAATAACTTGTTTACGTTAAAATACGAAAATGAGACATTTATTATTTAATTGATTTAATTATTTTCTGATAAGAGCTTTGTAGAAGTTTATAAAAATAGTAAGGTTTTGTAAGATATTAATTAATTTTATTGCTTCATAGGCCAAACAGAATATTAATTTTTTAGTCAATCATAATTTAGGCAAGTCGAAAGAAGTGAGAAATTGGTTCACACCTCATCTGAAATCCCTTCGCGCCTCGCAGTTTGAGAAACCCTGATCTAAACTACCAAAAATACAATTTCAGACACGTATGAGGCGAAAACTTTGTATGATGATGAAGCCACAAATTAACTACTACCTATAAGAAGTAAAATCTATTTTATAAATATATATATAATCTATTTTATATATATATGCAGTCTTTGCATCAATATTTGCTCGCTTACGCAGAGACATTGTTGAAATGAACACCAAAAGAAATAGTTTAAATTTACTAACTAAACATGAATTAATTTGAAAGAATCACTCTAGTACTAAGCACCTCAGCTTATCAAATAAATTGTTCTGTTAGTAATTGTTTCTATTGGTTTTTGAAAATTTCCCCTTCTCCTCCCCAATCATAATTTCTCTAACTCCATTTAAACACATAGTTTTAAGAATACTTTCTTTATCTATAGTTGTTCTTCTACCTGCCAGCCAAATTTCGATTTTAAACTATAGATAAAAGGTTTTTTATAACTCCCCCCGCCCCTCCCTTGATTTCATGTAGTTACATTTTAAAATGCTCAGACTTATTAGTTATTTGGAGTGGTGCATTTACGGGCATGCCAAAATTCAATTTTTAACGACACTGCACTGAGATGTAGTAGTTTCTATTAATTTTGTAGATTTTGGACCCCTTATTCCCCAACCCACTTTGAGAAATTTATAGTCTAATGTTATTTTGGCTATCTGGGATTTGATTTATCTTTATTTATCTGTCAAAATTTTATTTTTTTCCTAATCTCAAAAAGTTTTTTTTCTCTATTATACTCCATCACCACTATTTCTCAGAATGCAATTTTAAATAATAATAATAATAATAATAATAATAATAATATAATTATTATTATTATTATTATTATTATGTAAATGTCTATTTGTATTGTTTCCCGTACCTAATTAATAAATTTAAATTCTTTACAATACAGAGAAGTAATTAAATATATTAGTTTTTGAAAATGTTGACCTCCAAGCTCCCCTTCCTCCTGCAATTACTCAACTCACTGAGAAATTTCAAATTTTAAGGTTTATTTGTTCATCTTGATGGGTCCTTCCTTATACTAAGGCTACTAGAGTTGTAGGGAAGGCTCGTTCACTTTACCGGCCAGCACTCAGCTCTACCCTAACACGCAGAGCTGCTGTAACGTCTGATCGTAACCTAGCCAAGCTTGCTTCTGTTCAGATCATGTGACTGTGTAGTGCAGCACTTATTTTAAATTATTATTCAGCACCACGTCTTACTACCCGTTCGGGTTATACGCCTAAGTACTAATTACGCTAATGGATTAGGAATTGGGAAGGTTGAATTAGTGGAAGTGAACCCTCATTTGCGTGGAGGGAGAGTGGAAAACCATTGAGGAAACCCTCCCCCCAGTTCACCCGACCTAGATTCAAACCTCGATCTCCCTGTCCTCAGCAGTAGAACTCAACACGACTAGCGCGTTAGCTATCTACGCCACCGAGGCGGGTGCGCTCGTTACTAACTTCTTATTTATGTCAAGTATGCTTCCAAAGTCAATGTGAATAGTAAATGTTTGTATGTTTATTGTAAGCTTTCTTATTATTTATGCGTGAAGGGTTACGAAAAGTGTCATACCGATACTAAGAAAATGCCGGGTAAGCGTTGTATCGTTGCCGTATGCAATAAAAGTAATCTAAGAGATATGGTGTTATACACCATGACTTCCCTAAAGATTCTGATGTCAGATGAAGATGTATTCCCTTCTGAACGAGATGGAAAATGGAGTCATGATTCATATTTTATTTGCTCAGAACATTTTTTCACCTAATGAATATGAACAAGACCTTCAGCCCTAACTGCTGTAATTTCCTTAAAAAAGCAAATTAAAATCGCCCTTATTTGTGATGTCTCCGAAAATGTTATCCAAGGGGAAAATATATCACCCGTGAATCTATGCATTGTATTAGATTTACGAAACAAATAGTAAGTGATTTCATGGCGGGTAAACATGTCACCCCCAATAGTTTTACTTTATGGAAAAGTCCCCTTCTATAGTGAATTTAATGATTTGTTTAAATAGTTTACTTAACTGCAAGATTTCACATATGCATTTTATAACCTTATTAAACAAATTGATCTTGCTTCATTAATGTGGACAGTAGTCTGTAAGAAAAATCTCCCCATGCAAGGTGGATATAGTTTTATGTTATCCGTGCCATCTTAAAACATACTTTAGAAACATTATTTCTAAATTTAATAAATCACGTGGCTGTATGACACACATGAATATGTTTTTTTACAAGAACATAGTTTATTGTAGTAGCCTACATGAACAAATGTATATAGTACGCAAGTTAATGAAAGCATTAAGGTATTTGGTGACGTAAATGTTCACTTAAATTATGTGTTAACTTTTCAATATAAATTTAATAACCCTCTTGTAAGTAGGCCTATTCATAAACCAATTTGTAGTATAGTGAAAATCTTGAATTTATATTAATGTTCAACTGAGTGTGTCAAACTATATATTTAAAGGGTAATATTAGATTCAGCTACATTTGTGTTATATAAGTTGGTAATAATATATGCCCCCCTCAAAGTTGGAGATAATATGTGTGTCCTCCACCTATATCCCCCACCCGCCCCCCCTCAGTTGGAATAAAGTTGTCCTCTAAGATTGAAGTTCAAATCCCAGCCGGGTGTAACAAGGGTATTTTTCCCTAAAATGGTACCCCACTCTCAATATACGCAAATGTAGGTACATTCAATCTAAAATGTAACATTCCTCATTCCTGGTTCATTAGGGTAAATTGATGTATGTGTACAACTCAAACGGGTAGTAAGTCACAATGAAAAAAACCTATTGTGATGACTATCAAGAGTATCGGCGAAGCTTTATTAGTGTTGGGCGAGGTAGTTTGTAAAAACACTATTTTTAAGGAGTTTTTAGGTGCTTGACTCCAAGCCAGTGGAAAATATTTGAAAATGGAATGCCACTAAAAGCTATTTGGGGTGTTCCTTAAGCATTTAGAAATAATAATAGATTGTTATATAATCTTTTTGAAGTTTGATTCAAACCATCTTTCAGCTTCAAATTCAAGTATATCAGAGGGAAGTTTAACAAAATGGAGGGAGGCACATTTCGATGGGGGGAGAAAAATTTGGTATTACCCCACCCTATCAACCCTTCCCTCTTTCCCAGTTCACGCTCAATGAGTGACACTCGATATAAAACTAGTGACAGACACACCGTAGAATGTAGATTATTTCCTCAGAGTCTGACAAACTAACTTAAATCTAGAACAAATACAACATCCAGCCCCCTGACAGTTAATTCATCATTGTGAAAGGGGAAAAGCACAGTCAACCAATGATACGTTTTTCGGACATTCCGGGAATCGAACCCGGGACCTTTAGCTCAGTATACAAACACGCTACCAACTGAGATAAAGTGTCGGACTGTGTATTGAAATCAACACTTAGTACGGTTTATGTGTTGTTAGCAAAATAATTCTATGTTACGTCATAAAAAAATTACACCTCTGTACACAAATAAAAAACTGGTACGTTGGTATTAACGCTATAAACTACCTGATCTCATAAGTCATCGCACTCAAAATATAACTTGTTTTTGAGTGACGCGGAGGTCGCGGTGTAGTGTAGTTCTTCTTTTATAT
This sequence comes from Timema cristinae, assembly GCA_039000515.1. Taxonomy (NCBI): domain Eukaryota; kingdom Metazoa; phylum Arthropoda; class Insecta; order Phasmatodea; family Timematidae; genus Timema; species Timema cristinae. The sequence goes on from JBCFYV010002103.1 coordinate 21,443, forward strand.
TCGTTCAAGTATTAAATTATAAAAGTCTTGTGAGATTTAAATGTATTTATTGAATGATCATAATACTAGTGTAAATATTTTTATGAGAGTTCGGCCATTCATTTTTTCTGGTACAAAGGCTCCTTCGGTCTAAAATGTGATAACCCCTGGTCTAAGTCAATATATGTTAATGTGTTGAATAACACACTCTGGTAGCTTTGTCAGTTCGAAGTACTTTAGTATTAATTTTAACCGAAATTGGGTGGGGTGCGAGTGATTCTGAAGTCTCTATATAAGCGAGGTCCTCGTAATAACCCATATCTTGTGTTAAGAAACTTAAAAACTAAAACGAACTTAATTACCAGAGTGGTGGCTACTAGTTATATACATTTTCTTGTATACAATGTATGGAAGCTACTATGGTTGTGCTTTTTTTCAAATGAGAATATAAGTGGCACTTTTAATATGTGTGTGTTTTGAATATAAAGTCTTAAACCAAGTCTTAAAAAGGAGCCTATGTATACGACTCATCTTCTGTGTCTAATGTTTTAGTTATAAAGTAAATAATTTATGTTTGTATTGAAATTATTAGGAGTTATGGGGGAAGGTGCCCCGTTTAATCCACCCCAATGAGTGCGCCACTGGTTCTAAGTAAACGCTTAGTTAGAGGTCATTTTATCATAGATATAATTAATTTATAAAATATAATAGTTATTAAAATGGTTTTTATGAACTTATAATGCCCCTTTTTCTCGTCAAATGAAAAAATCAAAAGAATATCCATTAGCTTTTATTTAATTAAAGGGTACCAAACTTTTAGTTCAAAACCCTTTAAAAAAGGTTTAGATTATATATATATATAGTTAATAATGAATACTTTTTGAGCCAGTGTGTTAAAGGAGTCTCTCATTTTATATTATTAAGTCAACATAGTAAGTATAGTATTTATCTTAAAAATGTTAAATAAAGTTTAAATGTAATTATAATTATACAAAAATGTACATTTTTATATTTGAATATGATGTATTTTCACTGTCCAAAATATGTTTTTCAAGTAAATAGAGTAAGCCCTAGTAGTGTTGTTTTTTCATTGTATCTTCACGCCAGACAATGCTTTCCACATTTAATAGCAATTAGAAGGTAGGTATGAGGACGATAGAATTATGAGAAGTACCCTCGTTTGCGTGGAAAAACGGGAAACCATTTAGGAAAAATAACCTTAAGTACATCGTGTAATTGAGCAGGCGCGGTATGCACATTTTTGTCCTCGATTCATTATTTTATAGTAAAAATCTTTCTTTCAAAAATGAAGATGAAATACATATTTAAAAAAATTAGATATCACTAAACTTTACACACAAATATACAAATCAATACATTATTTAATCTATATAAAGCAAAGGGTGAAGCAAGACAGAGGTACCCGCCAACAACTCGTGAAACTCAAAACAAATTATGTTAGTGGGTTTGAAAAAGAACCAAAGGAAAGTTGCCGGGGAACAAATAATTTTTGTTATGGTTTACTTCAAGGTCGTTTGCTATTATTAGGCATGGAGGGAGGAAAGGACTGCTGCCTAATCCCACCCTTCAAAGTCTCTTGTAGAGTGCGATGGAGAAGAGAGAAAAAGAAGATTTAGCCTGTTTGCCACGTAACTCAAGTTGGCCCGCCACATTGCTGAAAAAAACCTTTTTTGTCTAATCGTTTGTGCTCTATTTGTGCTCATATGTGCCCGAACATGAACATTTGTGCTGTGAAACTGGCCAATTTAGAAAATATTTAATGTGGTGGGCCAACTTGAGCTCAAGCTAGCCCACCACATATTGAAAAACACAACATAACAAAATTTATTTAAGTCAATCCATTGTGCTCCATTTGTGCTCATATGTGCCCGAAAATGAACATTTATGCTTTAAAATTATAAAATCTAAAGAACAATTAATGTGGCGGGCTAACTTGAGTCTTCCTTATACCATAACCTGTAGAAAAATTGAATTCAAGCTGGCCCGCCACATTTTGAGATATAAATGTAACAAAATTCTGTTTTCACCATTCGTTTGTTTTTCGTTTGTGCTCATATGTGCCCAAAAATGAGTATTTGTGCTCTATAATTAGAAAATCTAGAAAACATTTAATGTGGTGGGCTAGCTTGAGCTCTAGTTGGATCGCCTTCATTAAATGTTATCTAAAAGGCCTAGATTCACAGCCCTAACGTTAATTTTCGGGCACATATGAGCACAAACTAAGAACAAACGAATGGTGAATACAGAATTTTATTACATTGATATTTAAAAATGTGGCTGGCCAGCTTGAACTATATTTTTCTACAGTTTATGATATAGGGAAGGTTCAAGTTAGCCCGCCACATTAAATAATCTCTAGATTTTCTAATTTTAAAGCACAAATGTTCATTTTCGGGCACATATGAGCACAAATGGAACACAATGGATTGACTTAAATAAATTTGGTTATGTTGTGTTTTTCAATATGTGGCGGGCTAGCTTGAGCTCAAGTTGGCCCACCACATTAAATATTTTCTAAAATGGCCAGTTTCACAGCACAAATGTTCATGTTCGGGCACATATGAGCATAAATAGAGCACAAACGATTAGACAAAAAAAGATTTTTTTTCGGCAATGTGGCGGGCCAACTTGAGTCACGTCTGTTTGCATCTAGGCTGTAAGAGTGTCACTTTTTGGAATGGGAGAACACAAGCGATCCTAGCGGTGAGATATTTTTACCAACCAAAGCTCGTCAGATTTATCCCTCTGGCCTCTGCTGCAGCCATTGGCATTTCGGAGGTCCACTTGCTTACATCGTACGTTTTTCTTGCCCTAGGAAGTTATCATCCTGTAAAGGCTACCACATTTTGTATTTTTACGTTTTATGAAGACTTAAAAAAAGACCAACGACAATTCCATAAAATCTTTTGTATTTTTTTCACAAGTTGAAATAATTCCTGAGAATGTTTTGCTAATTACTAGGAGGGAAATTAGTATATAGTTTTTAAACAAAGGACATATTGTATTAACATAGCCCATGTTGTTAATAATATCACCGTAATAAAAATAGTTACACTGTTTGAAAAAAAATAACTGTACTAATTTTATATAATAATAGTTATAATAATTTTAACAATAATAATAATAGAGTTAAGGATCTAGTCAAAACCATAATTTAAGTTTATATATATATGACCATTGTAATATTTAGTGGCAAAATTTATTTAATGTGTCACTATTATTTATATATTAATTATTAATACAATAGATAAAAAAAAATATGTTCATATATATCTCAGTAGCGCTAAACGAAAATCGGGCGTCACTTCAGACAAATTTAAAGTGGGTGGGTTGAATATTGGTTTCCACTTTCATTTTGCCTTTTGGAATAAGTTGTCAAAAGTCCCCATAATTTGAATGTACGCATATAATTTTACCGAGCGTAAACGATGCTGAGAATGGGATTTTCTTATTGTTTTTCGTTAACTTTATGACCGTGAGATATATTAACAAGGAAATAATATCGGAAATCTATATATAAAAAAGGTGATAAAGTGTTTGGTGAACTACTGATCTAGTTGTATGTAGGATATTGTCAATGTTTTTAGAAATATTGTAACTACCTTGCATCAGTTGTGCTATCTATATTCAGATGAAACAACTAACGGTACCTTTTACTTTCCGAAGATAACCGAAGGTTTTAAATTTACATTTTAGGCCAAATGACTTTAGGCCAACTGCCTTTTAGGCCTAATGGCTTTTAGGCCAACTGCCTTTAGGCCAAACGCCTTTTAGGCCAAATGCCTTTAGGCCAAACGCCTTTTAGGCCAAATGACTTTTGGTTTCATTTTTAGGCCAAATGCCTTTTAGGCCAACTGCCGCGTCCCCGTCGCGCCACCCACCCTCGCTACTGCCTGGACCCCCCTCCTCCCACAGTCCATGTTCTCTGAGCCGTCCGTGACGACTCCATCTCAGTACACAGCGCCAGTGCTCGCTATTATTTCGAGGTACCACGCCTGTTTTAATCGGTGGTGACTTCAACGCTAAGCACCCTTCATGGTGCTCTAGGATTATGTGCGCTCGCGGCGGATTGCTCCGCGACGTCATATATCTACACGGCCTGGTGGCTGCCGGGCCTCCGACCCCTACCAACTTCCCTTTCAATCCCGGCTATCTCCCGGACGTCCTAGACTTCGTTGTCTCCAGAGGGATCAGAAGGCGGTTAGTGCTGAAGTCTCTAGCTGAGCTAGACTCGGATCACAACCCCGTTCTCGTGAACCTGGGACGCGCGGTGTCCTTCATAGACCCCCCGAAAAACCCGACCTAAAGCGCACTGACTGGGACAGGTTTACGAATGTGTTGAGAGAGAGGTTGGGACCCACCCCTACCTTTCGAACAGCAGCAGAAATCGATCGCGGTGCGGAGTTCATAACTTCCGCCATCAAGGGGTCGCTCGAAGCTTCGAAACCGAGGCACCGTCCTAAGAGGGCGCCACAGGCTTCTTTGCCCGATTCTATCCTCAGGCACGTCCGGGAGAAAAATCGGCTGAGGAAGGCTTGGCAAATCTCGAGGGACCCGGTAGACAAGGCCAACTGGAGCCGCAAAGTCCATGCGGTTCGGGAGATGGTCCGAGAATACCGGAACAGTGTCTGGGAGGACAAGATTGAGAGCCTGTGCGTGCAGGACAGGCCCTTGTGGCAAATGACGAGGAACTTGATGCGGGTCCCTGCACCAAGGCCGCCTATTGTGAGTCGCAACGGGGTGGCCAACTCCGACCAGGAGAAGGCCGATGCTCTCACTGAGCACTTAGAGGCGCAATTTGTACCGACTGACAACCCGTCAGACCCGGTGCACGTTGCGCACGTGGCGCAGGTCATCAGTGCGGTCTCGTACAGACCCTTGGATGAACCCGAACCCACGGAGGTGACAGAAATGACACGGGCGATAGCCGCTCTAAGACAAAACAAGGCCCCGGATCCGACGGTATCAGTAACGCGGTCCTCAGAAAGCTGCCCTTGGAGGCGATTAACTTCCTTGTGGAGTTATTCAACGCCGTCCTGTTCCTGAGTCACTTCCCCGAGCTCTGGAAGCATGCCAACGTCCTCTGCTTTCATAAACCGGGTAAGGACCCGGCCCTAGCTTCGTCCTACCGACCGATCAGCTTGCTCGACTGTCTGGGCAAGTTGTTCGAGAGACTAATAATGACGAGACTGACCGAGATGTTCGCGAGGGGGGCATCTTGGTGGACGAGCAGTTCGGCTTTCGGGCGGGACACGCTACGTCTCATCAGCTTGTCCGGCTCGTGGAACAGGTTACGCGGAACTTCAACATCAACAGGCTGACTGGTGCTGTCTTTCTTGACGTGGCAAAGGCCTTCGACCGTGTTTGGCACGAGGGTTCTCCTTTTCAAACTCCTCTCCCTGAACCTGCCCTTCTACCTAGTTAAGGTTGTTCAATCTTATCTTTCCCATCGCACCTTTTCCACTACCTTTGGGAACGCCACCTCCCAAGTCAGAAGCATCCGGGCTGGAGTGCCGCAGGGTTCCATGGTGGGCCCGCTGCTCTTCAGTCTCTATGTGAACGACATTCCTAAATCCCCAGGCACCGAGTTGGCTCTGTATGCGGACGACACGGCTCTAGTAGCGGAGTCGTGGTGAGGGCAGCTGGTGGAGAGGCGACTCCAGACTTACCTGACGCAGTTGGAGGGGTGGCTGACAACCTGGAGAACAAGTATTAACGTGGAGAAGAGCACCGCAATGCTCTTCACATGGAAAAGAAAGTACTACAGGCCTGCTCCACTCCAGCTGTTCGGAGAACAGATCAGATGGGCGGACAGTGTTAAGTACCTGGGACTTACGCTGGACACAAAACTGACCTGGAGACGACACTGCAACGAAAGACTCAACAAGGCGAGGCAAAGGCTGGGAGTCCTAGGCCCACTGCTTAACAGGCGTAGCGCCCTGTCTACAAGGAACGGTCTGACGCTGTACAAGCAGCTGCTCAGGCCAATCCTCGACTATGCGTGTCCCGCTTGGGGTCACCTGGCGGACACGTATATGAGGAGGATGCAGGCGTTCCAGAGAGTATGTCTGAGGATCATTGTGGGCGCACCTTGGTATGTCCGGAATGAGACTCTTCATCGTGACCTGGATATGCCTACCATCAAGGACCACTTCCGGAAACTGGCGCAGTCCTTCTACGCCAGACTTCCCGGTGCCACCAATCCTCTTATCCAGGGGCTTGGGAACTACGTCATCGACCCTGGTGGGTGTCATCGACGTCCCAAAGCCCTGCTCGGATAAACGAGATGTGTCAACAGTGGTTTGGGAGGCTCTCACCCAGCCCCCCATAGAGTAGTGTCTCCGCACGTAACTCTAAAAGCCCTTAGTCGGTTTCTCAAATTCTTATCCCCCCTTTTTTACCCCTAATATTACTAATATTATGTAATCTCTGTTTCTTTGTTTCAGAACTTCGCGAAACGCGACAACCCGTTTTTAAATTTTTGCGAACCACACGGTGTGACCAATTGGTCGGTACGTGTTGGATCTTGCTCTCGTGCTCCCCTTCTGGAAGCATCGGAGCATGCCTTTTGTTTGTGTCTGTGTAGCTTTTTTTTTAGGGTTTTATAGTGGGTGCCAAGACTTCGAGGAGGAAGGACGTGCCCCACTTGAGCAAATTGTCTCTAGACAAATCACCCTACGGGGAACCCGCATATACACATACTGAACTCGGGACAGACGTACCGGTTTTATTTGCTGTGGTGGTAACCTAACGGTGTCAACAAACCACAGCAAGGCGTAAAGCGGAACCGGCTGCGAAGCAATACCTCGCAGCAGGAGTCTGTCCTCCGGGACACCATACAACAGTACAATCACCCCACCACTGCACAGAGGGGTGCCCAGTAGCCCCTCCACACTGGCCACTAGCCTGCCCTTTTCAGGGCCGCGCGAAATGGCCACCACCACTGCCACACTTAACTCCAAATCACCATTGACAGCAGAACTCTCGACCAGTGATTATTCAGAGATGGAATCAGACACAGACGGACAAGGGACATTCACACTAGCCAGTAAACTCAACAGGAAAAGGAAATGCAAAGCGGACCAAAAATAAAACTCAAAAAAACCCATCACGACCACAAACCAATTTGACGCCCTGAAAAGGGCCGAAAATGAAAACGACGTGACCATGACTGACAACACACCAGCCGAGACACCCAAAATAAGACTGCCACCTATTGTAACAAGAGGGTCACAACACTACGTGAAAATCACAAAATACACTAAGGAACTGGAAAATAATACCAACGTGTACTTCCTGAAGGACGGACTTAAAATTCACACCATCACTAAACAAAATTATGACTTGATGCAACACTTACTAAAGGACCTTAAACAAGAGTACCACACCTACTCACTCCCGAGAGACAAGCCAGTCCACGTGGTTGTAAAGGGGCTACCTCCCAACATGCTCACGGAGGACCTGAAGCAAGAACTTGTGGGGCTAGGCTACCCCGTAACTCACGTCAGGCAGTTCACCACCAAAACCCCGGCGACAGGCACTACACAGACGGTCACGCTTCTCCCGACATTCCAGGTCACAATCGCAAAAAACAACCAGGTCACAGACATTTACAAGACCAAATTCATCAACAACACCAGAGTGAAAGTCGAACCTTACATCCCCCCCCAAACAAAATAGCTCAATGCCACAAATGTCAGAGATATGGACATACCCGCAACAACTGTCAGAACAACCCCCGTTGTGTCAAATGCCTGTCAGCGCACGGCACAAAGGACTGCCCAAAGAAAGACACCACCACCCCGGCAAGATGTGTAAACTGCAGAGGTGACCACTCTGCAAACTACAGCAAATGCCCCGTGTACAGGAAACTATTAGACGAGAAACTATCACTTCATACAGCTAAACAAGTAGCCCTCACCCAGCAGAGACGGATCCCCCCACCCCCCAAAGCCACCGGCAGAATCTTCCCCACTCTCCCCCAACGACCAAAGACAGTGGCCGAAACGCGCCAATCCGAGGTCGCGTCCACAAGCCGGTAATACAGCCAAGTTGTGCGACAAGCTACACTGCCCCCACAACAAGAAGCCCAAGAGCAAACCTCAACAGCCTCTGACATCAAGGAACTATTTAATTTTTTCAAAGATTTAAATATTATTAAATTAATTACACACTTCAAACCATACCTTACAAAGCTAAGGTAAGCACAAGACACCTCAGAAAAGTTAATGATAGTGATAGAAGTACTGACTGAATATTTTACCGCTGAATGATGGACAAAAGGAAGGGACTGACAAAGGACATACTGCGCGTTTTTGTGTGGAACGCGAATGGAATACTCCAGCAAGCAAAATAATTAGAAGATTTACTTAACACTTATGCAATAGACATAGCTCTTATAAATGAAACACACTTAACTCCCACAAAAAATGTTTACTTTTACGGCTATGAAATCTACAGGTCGGACAGAGTAAATAAAACAGGAGGGGGGACAGCGGTCCTTATTAAAAGGAATCTCCCACACTATCAACACCATTTTAAAGATTTAATAACAATAGAAGCTACAGCAGTAAATGTCAACACACGCAGGGGAGTATTCTTTTCGCGGCCATATACAAACCGCCGCAGGCGACGACGCTACAGACACAAGACTTGGACGAACTCACACGGACAGGGAATATAGTACTAACAGGGGACTTAAACTCCAAACACATAAACTGGAACAGTAGAACAACGACAACAAACGGGCGCACACTAAACGAACACGCAGACAATAACGACTACCTAGTGATCGCACCAAAAGAACCGACATTTTACCCTTCAAATTACCTACAACAACCAGATATAATAGATGTAGTTCTAACAGATATAGGAATCACACCAGAAGACCTCACGGTATTACACGAACTAGAATCAGAGCACAACCCAATATTCTGCGATATAAGCATTACCGCAGATATTGAGATAATAGGGCTCACCAACAACAAAATTACATGTAATTGGGGCACTTTTAAAAAAACACTGGAGGACACACTTCCGGAGGCACACCACATACGAGACACGGAGGAAGCCGAAGCAACGCTTCGCTTGTTCACGTCGACCGTACAACAGGCCTACAAACAAAGCTCAGTGAGGGAACCAATAACACATGGCCTCCGGAAGACAAACCCACAATTAGATTTCCTCATAGCCCAAAAAAGGGAAGCTAGGAGGGACTGGCAGACTCACAGAACCCCCCAACACAGGGTAGCCTACAACAAATTAAAAGCATAGGTTAGAAGAACAGTTAAAAGTATCAGGTTAAAAAAATGGAACACTTATGTCACAGAGGCAGCCACAGACAATAGCAAAACATGGAAAATAACAAAACAACTAAGGGGTGATAAAAAAAATCAGAACAGTACCAGCCATATGTAGCATTTATTTGGAAATAAGCTACAAAAGTGAATGAAAAGCAAGTAAACTCACCTAAGGCCCCATTCAGCTGCTCCAACTCACTACGTCCTCCCCGCACAAGACGACAACAACATGCCTCTATCAAACCGACCGTTCAACTAAAGGAGGACAATTCATGAACCGCTGACCTGTGCTATTTCTCAAGGCGGGGTTGAAAATGTATGGTGCTCATGCGCAGACTGAAATGTTATGTCGAACCACGTGTTCTAGAATGTTCTACCAGCTCGGCGAATATTCCTGGGCCATCTATCTATCCCCTCCCTCTGTTCATTGTTCTGTTTTAGCCGTGTTTTATGTTTACCCCTCTTCCCCCCTATCTGAGCTAGGACAAACATATATAATGGTGTTATTCAAGATGTACGGCACTCTTGTCAGGACTGTCCCCTCGGACACACCTAGGTGTCCAGGACATATTAGGAAGGTACTAAATTTGATTTCGGCCTATGTAATTAGAAATTCTCTTTTGACAAGTAATATTAATTGGTTCATATAATTTATAACGTAAAATCCTTTATATTAATTTACTTCGACATGAAGCGTAATTGTTTTGTAAATACTTGTAGCTCATTGCCCATATGGCGCCTACAAGTCATTGTTGCGTAAGAAAAGTATTATCCGCGTTACGGATAATATATAGTTGTGTTGACAAAGTAAATACTTATAACTTATTACCCATATGGCTCGGAAAACTTATTGTTGCCGATAGTATTGTTGATATAGCTCATACGGAACTTTAGGTTTAGATTATTATTGTTGCGTTAAGAATGTATTTATCTGTATGGCAGATGAAATATCACAGTATCGCCAAAATAGATACTTATAACTTATTGCCCGTAAGGCAGGGAAAGTTTGTTATTGCTAATTGTGTCGTTGTTATGAACAAGGTTTTAATACAGTATAGCTCATACAGCACCTTAAGTTTAGATTATTATTGTTGCGTTAAGAATGTATTTATCTGCGTGGCAGACAAAATATTATAATATCGCCAAAATTGATACTTGTAACTTATTGCCCGTAAGGCAGGGAAAGTTTGTTATTACCAGTTATAATGTTTAGAACGTATGGATAATATTATGATGAATTGGAACCAATTCATGATTACTAAAATGTTATGCAATCTTGGTTATGCCTCATATGACGCATATTCTGTTCAAAGTTTATTCTCTTCATCAATAAAACCAAAATGTTATTATTTGACATATATTCTTTTATTCAAACTTTAAATATGTCCCCGTCATATATATACATATTGGAATAGTTGGAGTGTGAGTTCGTGAACACTGAGGGTGAATAGACCTGTGTCGGCCTATTCACTTTTTGTTTTTATCCTTTCGGCTCCTCTGCAAGCTATTGTTTTTTTTATGGTTAATTGTATGTTGTGCGCCAGCCTTGAGCTTCTGGGAAGACTAAGGGCGGTGTTACACATACACGGGGAAAACGATGTGGCCTATAAAAGCTCGGAGAAAGCGGAGGCCATAGCCACCACACTAGAAAAACCGTTTACAGCCAACCAAAGACCAAAACTAACTTCACCAGGGAAGCCACCATGTCAGTGAGGGAGTACTAATTTAAACCAAACAACACACAGGCAGATGTCATCACACTGGAAGAACTAACATCTACTATACAGGAACTTCCCAGAAATAAAGCCCCAGGACACGACTACATTACAAACGAGATAGTACAACACCTGTCACTAAGGGCAGTACGGGTACTCTTGACAATACTGAATACAATACTTTACCTATGTCATTTCCCGGACGGCTGGAAGCTAGCTAAGGTTATAACAATTCCCAAACCAGGTAAAGACCCCATGTTTCCCCAAAACAGAAGACCAATCAGTCTCCTCCCCACGCTCAGTAAATTATTTGAAAAAATGATACTTAGAAGACTAAAACAAATCACTGATAGATTCAAAATTATTCCAGAACTTCAATTTGGCTTCAATAATAAGCACTCACCGCCCACCCAATAGTTAATCTAGTAGAAGACGCCACTCTGGCTTTCGAAGAAAAACAGTATCTAATAGCAATATTTCTAAATATAGAGAAGTTTTTCGATAAAGTGTGGCATATCGGCCTACTCCACAAACTAATCATACTCGACTTCCCCTCATGGTTCGTTCACACAATCGCCAGCTTCCTTAGTCTGAGAACATTCAAGGTAACAATGGAGGGTAAAATGTCCCCAACACGCCCAAACAGGGCGGGAGTCCCCCAAGGTTCCACGCTATCACCACACCTATACAGCATTTACGTTTCAGACATACCCTCCGACCCTAGAGTCAAAGTTAGGCAATTTGCAGACGACACCATGGTTTACGCACAAAACAGAAACATAAACTTATCAAGTCTAGGAATTCAAAGATACTTGGTAACACTACAGGAATGGTTCACTAAATGGAGAATTAAAGTAAACCCAGAAAAATCAGCAGCATTGGTAATATCTAAAGGACTTAAAAAACCCACCAGCTCCTTTCATGCTATTTAATACAGAAATACCAATACAGACATGCGTAAAATATCTAGGCATAACAATAGATAAGAGATTAACTTGGAGAAAGCACATAGAACAAACAAACTCAAAAGCGCTAGGCAGATTCGTGCAACTTTATCCACTACTAAAAGGTAACCAGCTAACGGAAAACACCAAACTAATTATCTACAGATCAGTCATTCAGCCAATCATAGTATACAACTGCGTAGCCTGGAGCTACGCATCAGCAACCTTACTAAGTAAACTACAAACTACTCAAAACAAAATACTCAGAACTATAACCGGGACAAACCGCTACACGAGAACAGATGATCTACACACAATGACAAAGAGCAGACTTTTACAAGAAATATACAGTGATAGAAACAAAAAGTTTTACGAACAAAGCCACACAAACACAATCATAAGATCACTAGGATGCTACGACCCAGAAGACACCAGGAAATACAAAAAACCTAGACTGGCAAAGTGACAAAAAAACCATTAAAAAACTAAAAAATCATTAAAAAACAAAAAAATTATAAAAATATATAAAACATAAAAAAATCATCATTATTTTAGTTAAACATCACTAGTTTTTAGTTAATCACCACTAGTTATAAGCATATAATATATTTAAAAAAAAGTCACTATGCCATGAAGCCCGGTGGACGCGGACTACCTTCTCGAAGGCACAGGGTACAACTTTCACGCACAATCGCTCATTTCACGCCATTTCTACCTTAGTCACGGCCGGACGCCACTGGGATAACCGTCTAGGCTCTCTACTAGCCAGAGGATAATCCTGGCGCCGGGGGCGGCCCCAGATGGTGAATGGAAATGTATCCACCTCACTCCTAATCCCAAGAAAAGAAAATCCTTCCCCAACAAGCAATTCTTTATCATCTTTGCCACCGCCGGACTCCACTGGGATAACCGACTAGGTTTTCTACGAGTCAGAGAATAACGCTGGCGCCGCTGTCGGCCCCAGATGGGGAATGGAAATGTAACCATCCGCTTCAAACCAACTCCTAAAACAGTTAAGCCTACCAACCCATTCCCGGACTCACATTACGCCATCACTCACAAATCGATCATTCATACTAAACCAACCTTCCTCATCCTAAGAAAAGAAAATCCTTCCAAACCCTCTTTACCACAGCGAGATCATTCACAATCACCACTATTTTCACTCAAAGGGTACTAATTTTTAACTTTGTATTTTATTGCAGCATCATTCAACGGTTTCACCTATTCATTGTTTTCACCCTCACACCATGAGGATAAGGGCCAGCGACTGCTGCCTGTAACTCACAAATCAAAATCAACCCTTTCTAGGATGACCTAGCGTGGCGTAACTGTCAAGGTGGATATTCTTAGTCGGGCAACAGCCGAAAGGCGGCGCGCTGTTTTTAGTGGTGATCCAACCCTGGTGAACCACATTGCGAAAGAGCATTAATAAATTGTCGTCATCTTGGAAAGAGCATTTTCATCGTCACTCCCTATCCTTCCCAACTATCCATTACCTCCCATTGTGACTCACGTTGCCGGGACGGTTCCTCTGCCTCCCACCGCGACTCACGTTGCCGGGACAGTTCCTTTGACTCCCACCGCGACTCACGTTGCCGGGACAGTTCCTTTGCCTCCCACCGCAACTCACGTTGCCGGGTCTTTATCCACACCTCCCATCACGACTCCGTGTTGCCGGGACTCTGTCCTCTCACCCTCCAACCTGATCGTCCCTTCCGATGGTGACCTCACGGGATGGGATACACCCGCCGCGCCGGCAAGGCCCACCGACAGAAGACCTTAAAGAAGACAGTGGCAACCAAACAATACTCCACCCGTGGACCCATCTTCTACGATCCCGACTGCAACCACGAGACCTCCGAACGCCAACACTCCACTCCAGAATCTCCAAGAGTCCCTACCCCCGAGTTAGCTAATTCCTCCCCTTGACTTCTCCTCGCACCGACCATCCGACCCCCACCTACTCCAATTTCCCCTTTTATCCCTGAGGGCTACCATTTGCATACCCTAGCCACCCAGAACCCACCTATGTTTTCTCCCCCATCTCCCTTCCTTACCCCCACCCACTGTACCCTCGAGATCAACGCCTAGAAACAAACGTCACCCGGAGACTGGACTTCGACTAGAAAAGCCAGTTACCCCGAAGCCACAATGAAGGGATAACTAGTTGCGTTCAGCACTTTGGTCAATTAGCCGGATTTACAATTTGTCACATGAATATTCATTTCTTGTTTTGTATCAGTCACGTAACTCTTATAACTTGATCAGTAATTTTCGTGGTGTTAGAATCATCGGCATTTGTATTTATTAAATCTTCTGAATAATCTTCGTCCTTCTCTGAGCACTGTTTCAACAGATGATCATCGTTATATTGAGTTTAAATTTAAATTTCACTTTAATTTTCTTTATTAGTACTTACTTTCATTAAATAATTATAAATTAGTTTAGCGCTTGACTTAGTTTCTTGTAAAGTTTTCCTTTCCATTTTCTATTTTCGGCTGCAGAAAGTTTGGAAAACATTTTAGTAACTGTTTAAAAAATATCTTTAATATTATTTAAAAAAAACAACAGAAACTACAAAGAGTAAAAGCATAATAATGACAGTAATACAGCATACGACACAATACACTTCACAGAGTACAGTACCCACTAAAAGGGTTTGCACCAAAATAATAATTGAAAACAAAGCTTAAGCAAAATTTCACAGAACACCATATAAACTAAAAATAATAAGTTGCGAATTGCAACACGCCAAACTATAAATAAAGCGAGTAGGCGATTGTCAATAAATCACTTGCGTGGAGGTTAGGTGACACCGAGAATCAAAACTAACATTACACCTAGCCCCCTACTCTCCGCCTGTCTGCCCCAAACTAGTATAGTCCCGTCACCAATGTAGTCGACAGGGGCACGTCGCACCGATAAACTTTCAAATGTATTACTTTATTAATGTATTTTAATGAACGAGATTTGAAATAAAAAATACTTTGTTTGGCATGGATGTAGGTATTAATTTAAGAAATAAGCATTCTTCTTACAAATTACTTTCTTTAATTATACTTATACTTCCCCAGATTAAAAATAATAATTTTGGGGGCCATTTTGGTGCCCCCTGAATTGTTTTAGGTGTGTGGTTGCATACGTATCACACGCCTTAGACCAGCCCTGATCTTTAATGTCTACTACTGTAAAGATTCTCGCCTTTGTCAGATTAAGCATGATTTATTCAATTGTTGGAATTTGGAACTCGGACCTTGTGAATGCTACTTTCAAATCTCTGGGATCTAGGCAAATTTGAATATCTCCAAGTTTTTCCAAATAGGATTAAGTTACTGATTCATGAGGTTGGTTTTGTTACTTTTTGTTTAGTATTATTTGGTCCAAGTTCATCTAGTTTTTCTTTGAGCTTTTCTCTTAACGCAAATGGTATGCATAGAGGTTGTTGCTTCACTGGAGTTATGTAGGATCTATCTCTACTTACATTTGTCTTCGAAGTAACCTGTTCCTTCGTATACATTTTTGTATGTGTTTTTTACATCTTGGTGCATCAATCTCATTCACCCAGATGTGTTGCTTATTAGATGAGCTTTCACCTTAGTTAGACCTAATCTAATAGAATCTTCTGACCCTACTAATGGTTTTTCTTCAGTGTCAAGTATGTGAAACTTAAGCCTGCTATTTTGTTTGTGTTTAGTCAATAATTTGTACCTTGTGTTGCTACGTTTATTATCATCAAAATGGTGATTTGGCATAAGAATGGGCCAATTTAATGGTTTGTCTTTATAACATAGGGAGCTGCGACTAATCAGTAAGCACAAGTAATTTTTTGTCTTCAGTTGCTGAGAGATAACTTTAACCGCGAGTATAAAGTTTGTTATTGGCGCACCTAGTTTAATATGTGGGTAATCTCAGATAAATCAACTCGTCCAGCAGAGTATTATCTTATTCATCATCAGCACGACGTCTTACTATACCCTTGGATTTAGCAACTTTTGATCGCAAGTTGTATAGTTTTGTACGGTTTGTAGTGAGTTAATTGGAGACTACATTTAACGTGGTGACTCCAGGTGAAGCCTGTTTACACATTTTGAAATTTTTTTTTATAGCAAACATTTTTGTGACCCCATTTTTTTTTTTACTGTGCGTTTTATATTAATTACTAAGATTACTACAAGTTTAAGTTTTTAATACTTTGTAATTTTATTTTTTGATGCCAGAAAGTTTTGGTACGTTGGTGCAGGACGCCAGGTTTTGTAGCCTCCTACCTTTGGTCAATTACATATCAAAGTGGTTAAATGCAACGGTACTACAAGGGAAATGCGGTAAGAACACATGTTTGATTTGCTTTTGTCTGAGTTGCAAAGCTTGCTAGAGTCTAGCTAAGTGTAACAAATAATTTTTCCAACTATCGAAATATTCATAATAAGCATGTAATGTGGGATGCCAGGCTTCACCGTGTTCGATTACCACGTTAAATTAGTCTCTTTCATCCACAATACCCCCATTAACTATCAGTAAGTTGTACAAAGAAGGGAAGTTAGACCGTCATTATATGAGTAATATACATATAAAATGTACACAAAGTGTGATCTCCATTATTTCTGTTTGTAATTATATGAAATTTTTTAAATAAATTCTTTTCGTTGGGGAATGTTGACACATAAGAAGAATTGATTTCAAGAGAAATAATATGGATCGAAGAAAAACAAGAAATACATTTATTGAAGTTTTTCACTAAGCAAAATTAATAATACATGCATTAAAGCATTAAAAGTATTTTGTCGTACATAAAATTTGTTATTATTTAGAGCATGGTATAAAATATAATAAATTTTTTCATCTTGTACTAGGCGTTTGGCTTTTTTTATTAAAATTTAAAGGTTTTTTTAAGATAACAAATCTTTAAGAGTGGTTTTTCTTCTGATATGTACTATAAAAATTTTTGCTAATAAATTATATTTTATATTTTATATAATATATTACAACGATATGTTATAATATATATAATAAATCTTTTTGGGGTTTAATGTAGATTAGTAGCATAAAATTTCAATCACAATTTTTATGTGGAAAGATTGGAACCAAATTATTGGTAAACTACACATTATGACTCAAGATTACCCAAGTGTCGATACAGCCGCCAAATGACAGTGACAGATTAGACACTTTGCTATGAGTGTATTGTATTTCTAATGAAGTTTTTTTACATGTTTCTCAAAACTTAGTCGGATTTTACCTAATTTTACTCAGAAGCATTTTTTTCGGGAAATCTAATTTTTTACAAATCATTTGGTAGGATCTAATTTGGTATATTCCGGTGTCACCTGCACAGCTGTCTCTATACCAATCGGTAGCTTGTATCTGGCAACAATGAGCAAACTTTTCAACGCGAATTCGGGATCACCATGGTGATTGCTAGCACAACGGACCGTCGCATAAGCTTACTATTTTCAGAATTTTTAGAAATAAATACTTAGATAATTAATTATGTAAATTAGACAATGTTCTAAAAGTTAGGTCAGACTTTGGACTGCGTTTGAACAATACTGCCTTAGAATACAAATTTAGTAAGTTACGGTGACAATTTATTTTATTGAACAGTACATTAAAAATATACAACAGAGGCAGGTCGTGTCGTCAAATAGCTTATGTGTATATAGAGTATAGCATAGAGAACAAAAAAGTAGTTAAATCTAATTTTTAAAATTACTTTTAATACTATTATAGGCGTTTCATGAAGTCAAAATTATACATCAATATAGATGCTTGATATGTGTACGAAGTCTGTAAATAAACTTGTTCAAAAATCTTGACTTGCAAATTTACTTTGTTAGATAATCACTTAGTACATAACCAGTGGTACAATAAACAAGGCTACAGTAGCTTAAAATTCAATAAGGGGACAGTGTTTAAATAACATTTATACTTTGCAGCTTTTTTTAAAAATCAAACATATATTAATCTAAGCTATCGAATTGTTTTAGAAGTTTTTTGATTTGTATCTGTACATTTATATTATTTCTACAGTAAATAAAATAGTATCGCTGCTCATCCATTGTACTTAAATTAGTAGATACAGATAGCCTAAGCGCCAGTAATATGCATACCATTAAAAAAACTTACCCTTTACTACAATAAGATAAATAATCAATTATATCTTTGATTTTCTTTGTGCGCCCTTTCTTCATAAACTTGTTATTCACAAGGATATAAAATAATATTTTGTAAATACTTCTCCACCTCAAAATTTATACAATCCCTTGGATTTTGTTCGAAAGCAACAAAGGTCACATATTGTTAATTATATAAAAAGTAATCACCGTGGGTACTTATTGTTCGGGATTCGATACATTTCTTCCGAAACGAGCGCACAAACTGCGAGAATGCAACAGGTTCAAATTAAAAGTAATCACATTTAACACGCTAATAAAATAAAATTAACATTTTCACATCATTGACTACCAAAAACTTTGTTCATTAACTTTTTGAAAAATAGCTTATTCCAAAGTCCAATGAGAGTCAAATCCTAGACCGTAAAATAAAAACTAGCATATAAAATTATACTGAGAACGTCTCCAAATTACATTTAGACCAAATTTTATTTAAAATAACTATGTTTGATATTAGCAGGAATGTTTATTTTTATTTATTATAATAGTGGATTAAAATTCAATGTACAGTAGTTTTCATTTACTTTGAATATTAACACTTATTATTACAACGTGTAGTGCTAAAGAATGAGAAAACTCAAGAAAGAATATAAGATAAGAGTGAAGAATTGTACATGTTTTACTGCCTCAGTTAAATAAGGGCTAATGTCATAAAACTTTGTATATGGAGAAGCGTGTGGTTTTTTCTTTGAAAATAATGTATCACTAGAGTAATACTCTCATTGAAGTAAGTAGGGACCAACTATATTTATTCACACAGCAGTTAACACTTTGTGAGTATTTCAGTTACTGAATATATTAAGATGTTTAATTGTTTATATTTAATTACGCAAATTTTCATAATTGGACATTGGCCCTTCTTATCCTAACGTACATGGTATTAATGTTTCTTTGACTCAAGAAGGTCACAGAGATTAGTTTAACCCTCCATTGCCGCCTGCATTCCGATACAGCAGGTTAGCCAACGCTTGCAAAATGATACTAGCTTGTAAATGGGTAAAGATCATACTAACGGCACCTATTATCAGCTATGACAACTAGTTGCAGAAGGAAAAGTTGTATTTAAAACCATGTATTTTGACTAGAGAGTCGACTTGGGAGTCGTTAGAGCTCAATATCGTCGTGATTATTGAAGCTAACCCAAATTAAAAAATATGTCTAAAAAGAAAAAGAAATTATTCATTAAATAGTATGTTATAAACAAACGCTCTAGCTTAATTGTACAAAGAAAATAAATAAATCCATTAATAATTTTTGTTTTCCCATTTAAAATGCATTGAAATGGAAACATTTTAATGAAAATATTTCAATAACTATTTTTAGCATGGTTTGAAAATTCCATAAGAATTATGAAAGTTGCCCAGATATGTTACTAAAATAAATAAAAAAACAACAATGTTGAATTATTAAATATATTTTGTTTTAAATTCTTTTGTTTAGAACCGTGCATTTATGGGTAGGCAGGGCCTTAAGCCTGTATTTTGTATTGTTATAAGTACAATACACCTTTGTTACCCTTGTGATTGTACTGTTTTACCATTATAAAATTTCAAAATTGTGTTTGATTTGGATAATTTGAATGCACTATCCTTTTCTAATGAGTTTTGGATCTCCTTTCCCATAACATAGCTGGACGCTCCACTATCCATTTTACAAGTAATTTTTTGTCTTCGTCTTGCCTGAAGTGGATAACTTTAACCACGTACTATATAAATATTTCATCAAGTTTATTTGCTGCACTCTGTATAATATGTCGGTATCTTCAGATGGTTCTGTTCCCTGGTCAGAGTTTGTGCCGTCAATCTCTATCTCTATCTCTATCATCAGCACCACGTCTTACTACCCGTTCGGGTTATACGCAATTACGCTAATGTGTTATGGTAGGGTGATTGTGAGATGAAATGGAGGACCTAGAGATTAACGTGGAATCCGAACCACGGTGGAAGCCTGGCATTCCACACAGGTTTATTAAATATTTAATTCAATTTAAGGAAAACATTTTTGGTGAGCCCTATTTTTTTTATTGATAGCATTGTATTATATATATTTAACTATGAGATTTACTTAATAAAAGATTATAAGTTTTTAAATAATCTTAGTAATTTGTATGTTTTTGATTGCTGCAGGTACAAGATCGATGAAATGGTACGCGAGTGCGGACACCAGGTTTTGCGGTTGCCTCCATACCTTTGTCAATACAATCCTATAGAGCTGGTGTGGGCAAACTGCAATGGGTACTACAAGAAAACATACCGGAAGAAACAACAAGCAGCCTGAAAGGTACTAAAGCTATATTTTCCAACTATCGAAAATATAACAATAAATACCACTTGTCAATGTGGGGAATGCCAGGCCACCACCATGGTTCGGATTCCACGTTAAACTGTAGGTCCTTAATTTCATCTCACAATCACCCTACCATAACACATTAGCGTAATTGCGTATAACCCGAACGGGTAGTAAGACGCGGTGCTAATAATAATAATAATAATAATAATAATATAATAATAATAATAATAATAATAATAATAATAATAATAATAATAATAATAATAATAATAATAATAATAATAATAATAATAATAATAAAAACCACAAAGAGGTGGTTGTATCTTCTCTATCATTTGTTTGTAATTATAATCAGATATTTTTAAAAAATGTGTTCTATTTCAGTTGGAGAAAAATGTTGACCACACTAAGAAGAATGATGATTGGGCAAGAGAAATGAAGATGGATGCGACCGAAACAACAACGAAAGTGACAGTTATATTAAACATCTTTTACAAGCAACATATTACATAATACATGACATTCCAAAAGCATTAAAAGTGATTTGTGCGGTGACTATAAAATATATGCTTAATATATTTAGGAGCTAAATGTGTATTAAACTTAGTAATAACTCTTTCTTTCATCTTATACTAAGCAGTTTAAAGTGTTTTTCTTTCATCTTGTACTAGGCAGTTAAAAGTGTTTTTTCTTTCAGCTGTACTAATAAGTTTAAAGCGTTTTTCTTTCAGATTATACAAATCGGTTTAGAGTATTTTTCTTTAGATTATGTACAAATAAGTTAAAAATATTTCTCTCAGATTATAATATATATATATATATATATATAATATATATATATATATATATAAATATATAATAATCTGTTTTTAGTGTTTACTGTCAGCTTAGTAGCTAAAATTTCAATCACAAAATTTCTTAGAGGCATAATATTGGCCTAAATTACTGTGGTTAACTATCACATTCATACTATACATTACCATATGTGTTCATTACAGCTGTCCAAATGACAGTGACAGATATCAGCTGTTGGCGTAGAGATATATTAGGGACTATTTCTAGTGAATTTTTTTAGCTGTCATCCAAGTAAACTTAGGTCGTGAATGCCGTTTACCTAAATTTTGACTGTCAGAAGCACTTTTCTATGGTCAGAAGTGAAAGCTGCTAATGTTTTTACAATCACATGGTTCGGCGTAGGGATACATAATTTGGATTTCCGGTCCAAACCACACTGTCTTTTCTATGCAACGCCACATCGCTCGTAGCTTTCGTATCCATGGTTACCAACACCATGAGAAAATTTTATCGGTCTAGTCCGCGACTATTCGGACAGATCTACACATGATCATGTGATTGCCAATGCAGCTATCAACGCGACATCGCATAAGCATACTATTCGGATACAGAATTTTGTAGAAATATAATATCTTAAGATAAATTAAGTTGGATGTAAGTATGAAACAATGTTTAATAAGTTAGGCTCAGACTATTGGCACTGCGTTTGAACATATACGTGCCTTAGAATAAAATATGTTAGTTAAAGTTACGGTGACCATAATTTTTTTTTGAAAAAACAGTACATTAAAATATATCACATTTACGAGAAGCATGATGTTCGATGTGCGTCTATAGCTTATGTGTATAAAGTAGAGAGAAGAAAAATAATAGATATAGAGAAATAAAAATAGTTTAGAGATAAAACCATTTATTAAAATTCACTTTTGAATACTAGTTTAAGAGAGCGATTTACATGAAGTCAAAACTGTATACATCAAGTATTAGATTGGCTTGTATTATTGTGTACATAGTCTTTTTGTAAATAATACTTGTTCATAAAACTTCTAAAAAAATAACTTGCAAAAATATATATTTTAGGACTAATCACGTGTACAAACCCATTGGTAAATAAAACATAGGACTACAGTACTTAAAAAATTCAATAAAGAGACAGTGAACTTTAAAATAACAATTTAGGAACTACTTGTGCCAGCTTTTGCTTCATAATCATACCATTCATATTTATCTAAGCTATGAATTGCTTTTAGAAGCTTTTCTTTAGATTTCATGTATTGGAACATTTCCATAAAGGTTTTGTCAAAATTGGTGTAGACCTGTATCACAGCCTTTAATGTCCCAATACTCATTAGGGTTTTTTCACTCCCCCAGTAGTTATTTATTATTGGAAAAAATCTCTCAACTGAAGAACTCGTGGCAGGCAGGCAAAGTATAAACTCGCTTAGCTACTGCAGGTTTTTAAAAGGTTAAAGATTGTTCATAAAAGTAAACACTTCCAACCATCTGGTTTGAATAAGAATTCTACTCTCATTTCACTCAGGAATTTTGTCCCCAATTAGAAACTTTGTTAACGATGTAATTTCGTCAAAAAGACCATCTTCATCTACAGTAGAGCCAATGGCATCTTTGAAAGCTTCATACGAAGCCAGCACCTTCTCCCACGTAACTTGCAAATGTAATCTGACCCATTCAAAATGTTTTAACTGTTGCTGATTAGCAGTCAATTTTTCCAAATATGTAATGCAACCCGAGTAGAAAGCCTTAGCTTCTGTATAAAAATCACTTTTGTAATCCACCTCGCTGACTGTTTTAATGCTGCTAATACAGCTTCTTACTTTCACTAACAAGAATACAGCATTTTCCCTGCTTTTCAATTTCTCAAGCAGCTCAAAATATTCTAGTGCGGCATCAGTCTGCAGAAAGACCAACACACTTTTACACTAAATTTAATTAAAACAAGGTAGAGTAAACGTAGCTGTGTAGCTGCTCAGATGTTTCCCCAGGAAGGTCTTTCAGTTCCATAAGCTTGACTTTTACTCCCTGGGTACAGTCAAAGTATCGTACAATCAATGGCACTATCTTAATGTTATGGTGATTGGAAGAATCAATCATAACGCTGAAGTAATGTGCTGTTCCTAAATCAATATTCAATCTCTCCTGGGCCTCCTTCGCTAAAACGTTTTTTTACAATTGCTTCCGTTTTAGTGCGGGCTGAGGAGAACTTCGGTTCAAACATACCTGCTACCAGCTTCGGCGTACAGTCAAGGGAACGAAAACTCTGCATATGTTTAATTGTATGATATGCAAATAGGGTACCTATTTGGCAGCCAAAAGAAAATTTTCAGAAGTTAATACTTTTTTTTAAAGAACTTGCTTATCGTACTACTTGATGTGGCTGCATTTACTGCTAGTAAGTTTTAGCGTTGCTTCAAATGCCTCACAATGCTATTGCTTAGGTAAACTTCACCTCTACACAGCTCACAAATAACAATGTGAGGGTTATCACTGTTTTTTAGTTTGATGAAAGGGTGTTCTGTTTGTAAAGAATAATTAAATGAACATTTTCTGCGTGGCTGCCCCATCTCACAACACTTTGGTATACTAGCTTTTATTATTATTTAAAAACTTATAGAACAACCACAACACACACTCACAGACTTGGCGAGACAACTTAAGACAAAGAAAACAAACGAAGCCCGAAAAAAGGGTACGGTTAAGACATAAAAAACGGTAGGGTAGGTGGTATTATCACACAGAGCTAATAAAGAAGTTCTAATCTTGTTCGAGAGAGCGCAGCACATGTGTTGAGGGTTTGCCAAATGCTCAAGGATGATGGTCCTTGCGATGGTGCTGTTCAATTCAAAATATTATTTTCTCTTACTTCAAAACGAAGTATTTTTGGAAGTACTTGGTTTAGAAAACAGTACCTTTTGTTGTACTATCGCATGCTCTGTAGGACAGCAGGACATCACCCCAATAAACCGTACTGTACTGCAAAAAACAATACGTATGGTCACCGTAGCTTAAAGGCCCTGACACAGATTCCGTATCCGTAGGTCCGTGGTCCGTAAGAAATCGATGCTACAATATCAGATTGCTCTGGCCACAGAGTCCTTATCCGTAAGTCCTTACTCCGTAGAAGTTGCCCAACTTTAACTTTCTACGGACTACCAATCACAGCCGAGTAAATATGAGCATGCGCCTTGAAATAAAGAAAGAATATCGTGATAGAATCCGTCGCTATGGAAACATATACAAAATGAAAAGATGGCTACATGCGGACCTATTTCAGAAACATTTTTAAAAATCTAAACACCCCGGGAAGAGCGGCTTCTAGGAAAGTGTTTTCTGAGAAATACCAAGTTCTCAGAAATATTGGCTTTGCTTTTGTAGGTTCAACACCCCTATTATTTGGTTTATACTCCATTTACTAGCGTCATTACATTTTTTCTAATTGATAAATATGGATACTAGCGATTTTGAAATGGATTCTCTTCTTATTGATTGTGTTCGGCAAAGGCCTGTTTTGTTTAGTAAAAAACTTAGAGTTTAAAGACGCTTTAAGAAAGGAAAATGCCTGGCTAAGTATTTCAGAAATCATCGGGATACCAGGTAACGTTTTGGCTACAAGTAGGCCTACTTTTACTTTGGAAGCCAAACCACATTTTTAAATATTGCGTTTATTTATGAAAACTAGAAAAAAAAAACGTATGCATAAATAGTTTCTACTCGTATTTTTTTTATCAGTGTGACTCCTTTTTTAGGCAGTTAGAAAATCCACCCGAGCTAGAAACATATTTGTAATAGTGGAACCCAAACCTCTTTGTTTTTTAAGCCCAGTCCTTTATAGGCACTTATAGAAAATTCATCTGAACTACAGACATGTTTGTACTTCTGTAATACAAACCATTCTTTTTTTCTTAGCACGTCCTACTACCTATTCAGGTGATAGGCCTGTATACAAATTACTAATGGGTTAGAGATCAGAAGGGTTGAATTCAGAGGAAGGAATCAGGAAGGTTGAATTCTGAAGAAGTGCACCTGCATTTGTGTACAGTGAGTGGAAAATCCACCCTCACTGCACCCGACCTAATTTGAACGGCGATTTCCCCGTCTTCAGGCTCTACATGCATAATGTATCTGTTCATATATTTTACTATGCCTAGTCCTTTTTTAGGCAATTACCTACCTGAGCTAGAAACATGTGCGCATGAGTGGAATCTAAACCACTCTAGCCAGATTGGGTGGCATGCTTTCCCCTGGTGTACATTGGCACATGTAATTAATATTGAAATAGGACTTGCAAGTTTGTGATAGCCGCAAAAGGCAGCACCACTCATAGGGGCTACCTAATATGTCAGGCAAAGCCCAAAGTTGTTTTTTAAACAATTCTGCTTTTTTAGCACATAGAAATATCTTGTCAAATACCCGCCTCGGTGGTGTAGTTATTTAACTCACTAGATTTGTGTTATCTTTACTGCCGAAAATGGGGAGATCGAGGTTCGAATCTTGATCAGGTGAACTGGGGTGTTTCCTAGATAGTTTTCCACTCTCCCTCCAAGCAAATGTGGGTTCACTTCCTCTACATTCAACCTTCCCAATTCACAACCCATTAGCAAAATTAATACTTAAGTGTACAACCCAAACAGGTAGTAAGACACAGTGACAAATTAATTATTAATCTTTTCAAATATCCCAAATGTAGTGTTCTATTTTTTTTTTTTATCACACTGTCCTACTTGTTCAGGCATATATGTATGTAGATAATTACTCTAATGGGATAAGGACGAGGACGAAAGCATTTTAGAGGTAGTTACCCACATTTACATGGAAGGAAAGTGGGAAACCATTTTGAAAAACACCACCTTCAGTAGAGCCAACTAGGATTCAAACCCCGATCTCGTCTTCAGCAGGCCAGTACAACACGAAAGTGACACTTTATACCATTCCGTTTCTTCTAGTGTATCTTTGAGAATAATTTAGGGCTATTGAAAAGTTATAAATAATTCTAAAAATTTAATATTTTCTTTAAAAAAATATTTGTGCAGCTGTAGAATGTAAGTTAAGATCGACTCGAATTAGATAATATTTTGGCATACAAGTTTTCTCAACAAAGTTGTTTTTGGTTTCTTTGATCAGCTGACTGCTGGACGCGCGCTATGTGCTGTAGACTATTTTCTTTCGAATTTTTTGATTGGATGAAGTCTCTTACTACCTCATTGGTTGAAACGGTCACGTGATTACGGATACGGAGACTGTGATCGCGTGTAGAATTTCTTATGGACCTTGGAGCACGGAGTACGGACCACGGACCTACGGATACGGACTATGTGTCTGGGCCTTAAGGTGTAATTTATTAATGTTAATATTTTAACAGACATGTCACAATGAACTTTGTTAACTTTATTGGTTAAAAATCATTTTGGCCCTTAAGTGCAGAGAATGTGTGCAGTTGAAGACAAGTTATGAACCAAACATAAATATCTTGTAAGTTTATGGTATTAATATATGATACATATAAAAAAAAATTTCACTAAAGTTGCTACTTTAAATGTTTTCAAGTTATTGGAATTAATTTTGTCTAAGACACTCATTTGAAAATTTAATATGATAAATTTTCCTTATTTAAATCCAGGCATTATTAAAATATTTACAATTTGATTTGAGTTATTCATTACAATACTTACTATTCATCAAGTTTAATTTTTAAATACCCATTAAAAAAATGTAAATAATAGGTGGCACATTAGATTAATTCAAAATTCAACTAGTCCTTTAGTGGCTTAATATCTGGACAAGTTTCGGCATCCCTGATTTAGGTTATAAGTTTTACATTTTGTCTATGCAATAAAACTAGTTACAGTATGCTTTTGTAAAAATAGTCTTCTTTTACTTAAAAAGAAATTAGTTTAAATGTGTAGGTGAGGTCAAGTAAATAATTTGAAATAAAACAAATTGTACCATTCTTTCACTTTCTGTATTCAATGTCATAATTAGTTAAGCAGTCTGAAATCAAATTTGACAAACTGTAAAAAAAAAAAAAATTCTCGAAACTATTGTATTTTTACTATTTATTGTTAAAAATATTTAAGTATTTTGATGTTGATGTTTACAATTCATTATGAGCTATTTCATATGATGTCCTGAAATGTATATATTTTTATCTCTAATAATAATAAGAATAGAAAATAATACTAGACAAAATTATATTGAAAAATCAAGGGAACATTAATAAAAATGGCATCAGCATAGGTCTTGTTTATGTATCCAAACTAACATGAAAAGCATACGTGCTATCATAAAAAATTCATCACAACCACTTTAGCAAATCGGGAATATTCAGACAAAATATCAAATGATGGTAGTTTCCTTAAAACACTATGGTTTCACTAATTTTAGTTGAATTGAAGAGAATGAACTGTTCTTGTATTGTTAAAAAAACTATTTTCCACTATTCTGAAGCTGTGATCCAAACACATTTCAGGGCCATTTCAGGGCCTAAGCCTCCTTTCTGATTGATCTTCAACTGCACAACTTACAACTAGTTTGCTTGTGAATTTACATAGGTGATATTCAAAGAAAAAGTCAAAACTTGCCTAAAAGTGGAATTGAAAAAATAACTCGGCCAAGAACGATATAAAGTTTTTTCTGCTGGATTTTGTCCCTTCCCAGTTGTGTATAAAAGCCACACTTGTTGAGAAACTTTAGTTATTTACAATAACACATGAATTATGTTATCTCCTCTCACAGATGACAGTTCTGTCCGAGTCAATGACCATTATAAATACATTTTAGCGTTGATATAACCATATTTAACTATATACATTTTTGATTTAAAATGAAAATATTAAGAATAAAGATTATTTACATTCATCGAGTTCATTGCAACTCACTTGGCAATGTTTTGAAACTCGCTGCAAGATAATACGCATTTTGATTGGTGTTCAACTACTTCATGGTGCTACATATATATAATATATATGTTTTAGCTGGAGTAAGCATGTGGACCACTGCGAGAAACTTATTCAAGAATATTGGGAAAGGGAGATGTGGATGGATGTGAATGACAGACACCCACCTTTAATGATCAACCTAGGCGACGACAATGATGACAATGAAGATGAGTCAAACTCCAGTGATGATGCAGAAGAAGTTCTGGCTACACCTCTAGATGATACATTTTAAAGGTTCTAGTCCAGGGGATTGATAGTAAATAACCCTTATAGTTGCTAACATGCTTTTATGCACATTAAATTAAATTATAAAAATCATTACCTTATCAAAATATTAAGTCAAGTTAAGCTCTTACAAATCCAACATATTATACTGTATAGCCATTAAACACTAATTTAATTTTAAAATAAAGTGAAAAAAAAATTTATTGTAGTTTTTTTAGCATAAGTTATAAAAATTGTACTAAAAAAATTCAAATAGTTATTTATTCTTTTTATAAGTTTTCTTGGTTTCAAAACTTTGCTTGTAAAAAGTGACAGCTGCTATTTCAAAACATATGTTTTGGCGTAGGGATACATTTTATAAATCTAAGCATAGCTAAGCCAGCTATCATGGTGGCCAATTCACTTTATTCACACATTAGCGCCCATCAAAGCTTACACGTCAAAGACGCAGTAGCGGTTATGACATGGCTTTATGACATGGCGTTCCATGCTCGCAGTTATGACGATGCGTCAGAAGATGGCCGTCATGGTGAATGACGTGCAAAATGAAAAGATCCGTGCTTGACCTGCAGCTCTACTTCAGGGATTACTCGAGTAACTTTACTTGGACCTTGTTATTATTTTATTTTCTCTTTTCTTACCAGCTAAGTGAGAATCGATCTTATTGGCTGACCTGTTTACCATGCTATTCCCATTTTAAAGGCATATTCCCTTAGAGCTCACTTTTCATCAACAGTTTCCGCTGCTACGCAAAAATGGCTCTTTATGGTTTAAATGTTGCATGTGCATTTTCAATAAAAGATACTTGCAGATGTATGGTACACAATCGAAAAGCACACTAACTATGCATATCACATTTCCGATTCTTCTAAAAGTACTTGATGAAAGTTCCTCGATTTTTTTACTCTGCACCTCGGAAGTCTTATTTTCACAATCACATGTAATGAAACTAATAATTTTCTTTCCTTATTATTTTGATTCTAATTTTTCCTTAGTAAAATATGATTATTTGTAAATTGAAACTAATTAGAGTAAGATACAAAATATAAAAACAATGACAATTTTTTTTCACTTTTAAAAAGGTAATAAATATATATGTAATGAATTAGTAATTTTAAAACTTATATTGGTTCATATTTTAAGAATACTGTGTTTTAAGTAATACTTCTTCCAAAAGGTTCTAATTAGCACAATAGGAAACCCAGGGCTTGCTACTTGAAAAATGCAATGCAAGCTAGGGGGGCTCTAATGACCTTGCCCAATGTCTAGGGTGTTGCAACACATTCCTTTCTGCTCACCCATAAGTAATTGGCCAATGAGCTCGGGTTTCCACAACCTGTGAAGCAAGCTAAGCATTGTGCCAACTATTGAAAAAAGATTCAAGATCACAATGTTTAAGTAAAAATACATAAAATATATATAATTAATTGTAAAATAATAGTATATGTAACAAGCTTTAAATTATACACTAATTAAATACATTGAGTTATGTTTAGGTATTCTGGTCACATGTATTATCATGTATGTGGCAAACACATTTAACCATTCTTTCAAATTTAGGTATTTCAGCACTGATGGAGTGGGGAAAGGGTGGGGTAAGGAAGTGTAAGGCTACTTTGATCGTTGTTGACACTAATTCTTGTTTTTCTTTAGTAGAAAGGATCGTGGAGTTTTAATAGTGTTCTTTTAGTTTTTGTTTTACATTAACGACTTATTAGTCTTGTGATTTTAAATAATTTACATCAAAGAACCCAAAAGTCAGGAGTGTTCACCATTTCAAGATGATTTAGAAGGAAAAGGTTAAATAAAATATATTTTCTTATAATTTACTTAATCAGGGATGCACCCGGCCATTTATTTTGGGGAGGCATTCAATCAGGCTGTAGCAAGAATTACATTTTGATGGAGAGAACGGGTTTGGGTTGCACAGCCTCCTAAACCCTGAAGGTCGAGAATATTTATGTATATTAAATGCTTTTATAAATAATTTTGAGAGTTTTATAGTAATTAAGTAATTTAAATGATACAAATGTTATCAAAGCTATTATTTGTATGTTTTTTTCAATTGTTAATTTTGTGTGTAGTGGTAAACATTTTTAATATTAGGCTTAAGTCTGAAGCCTAGTCTTAAAATGTAGCATATACATTGGACACATCTTCATGTTAGTTATACTTAATATTATTTAAATTTCTTTAACATTATTTGTGGTGTTGGGGAAAGAGGGGTAAGGGGGTCAAATACCCTGTTTGCCCCTCTCCCCCTTGGGTGCGCCACTGCTTACATCAAAAGATATGTGTAAATATCTTAGCAATAAACCAATGATGTAGCGTTAGAGTATTAAGAGTCCGAAATACTCTCCCTATGTTAGTCAAGTTTACGCATCTAAATAGCTTCTGGAGCATAAATTCTCATGTTGGGAAACTCGTTTGTTTCCAAGCAGCATTGTGTGAGATAAATAGGCTTTATAAAATAGTTTTAATTGCAACGTGAGTTGGACAATCCCCTGATTCCTCTCACCAAGATCTGATGGATGCTTGATCGATGTATCACTTCATTTTTTCTTATTATGATTGTTTGCTTTGAGTATTGCTAACTGTGTGCTATTAATTACACCGGGCTAATTGAATAGGATCTGTCTCTCCTATGAATTCAGAAATGTGTCCATACCACTCAGCCCGACATTAATATTTACTTAAATTTATAACCATGTAGATATCATTACAATTTGAGGACCGCCTATGTGGTCTAGTGGACATATCGGTTTCATGGGGTTTGATTCCCGGCACATACAGATTATCTGGAAGCAGTGGGTCTGGAACGGGTTAGATTCAGCATAGAGTGGATAAATAAGGAGCTACTCGAATAAAGTAGTAGTGGCTCTGGTATAGAAAACCAAGCTTAAATGGCTGGAGTCATTGTTGTGCTGACCACATGACACCCTCTATTCGCAAGAGTTGGCACTAATTCGCCAAACAGTTTGGTAGCCACTCGGTAGGTATAGCCTGAATGCGGGCCGACACCATGGAGCTACTTTTATTACATTTTGAGTGGATGATAATCATGTTATGGATAAATAAAAGAAGAGAGAAATGGGAGTGAGGAGGGGGGCTCAAAATGTCCTCAAATAGCAGTTAAAGGGAAATAATAAATGTTCGAGAACCACTTATATATGGACACATCTTCAAATACATCCCTTGACTGTTTTTGGAAAACGGTGGTTGAGGGTCTTTGGCCCCCAAATCGCCATTGCAACTTTTTGAGTACAGCATACCTATTAATTTTTCTCAGAATACACCATTGCCGACTACAGGAAGATATTATTAACATGTTATTGGTATCGAATCCCACTGTAAGACACCCGAGTAATGTCCAACTGATTGCCACAGGATGATTCAAGTAGATGATTCGCTAAAAATTACTCAAGTAATTTTACTCGATTACTCAATTCTTTTTAAAGAGAATTGAGTAATTACTCGGTTGTACCCATCACTAGTGCGACTGTAAGTTATGACATGAATAACAAGAAAATGGCGGTGTCATCAATGGTTTGACGCCATTAAAAAGATCGATGCTAGCATTTCAGCCATACGGCATGCTATGGATGACATTTCATAGCGGCGACGCATCATAGTTGATAGAGGTCCGTGCTCCCGTGTAGGACAGTTAGTAGTGCATGGCCTAGAACATGGGCACCTCCACTCTTACGCACAGGAGTGGGGAATTAAATAGCGGAAGTAAATAGCTCCGGTTACCACCCTGGATAGCTGGGAAATACGTGCCCCCCATGTCGGCCCTACCAGTGACTGTAAAGGGGGAGGGAGGGGAGTTAATTCTCACCTCCCTGGGTATCCGGCCTGAACCGAATCATCCCACCCTTCGGGGTTAGGGTGTTGGAGCAAAATTATTAGGTACCGAACTAGGAACTGCCCTGGGGCACGACGGCGAGTGGTGCATGGAGCCACCCAACTTGTACTTGTTATCTTTATGTTCCTTTGCCAACAAATAACTCTCTTGTTACCTTTTTGTCTATGGTTTCTCACGTGGATGGGAGAGTTGAGGTAGGAAGAGAGAAGCTGCACCACTCTGCTCTCGTTGAGTAGGGTGGAGTGGTCTTAAGGGTAGTGTTATGGTTGAAATAGAGAACATCCATCTTAATCTCCTGTATTAGGAACCTTGTACTAATTCTTGTTTACTTGTGTTTCATGTTGTCCTTGGTCATGGTGCCCACTCTGAAAGCTGACAAGTCGACCATCACAACAACAACTGAAGTCTATAAGCTGAGCCGCGACCAGTTGATAGCCGAGCTGTCTACCAGGTGAGTCACATTTCCACCTAATGCTACTATGGGCGAGTTAAGGTCCATTTTATGTGGGGAGATTAGTGAGGCTGGGGAAACTCCGATATACTCGCGCATGTCCGAAGTTGCGAGTGATATTTTGAGTCGTATTCCTGTGTGTGATGGGCAGGATCACACGGCTCTATTTAATTTTCTTGTCTAAATTATTCAGATATGATAGTTACCAGATTCTAACTAGGAAATTACTAGTTATTTCTTGTTTTTAAGTTCACGCCCTGAAGTTAGGAGGCATCAGCTACTGTAGCTAACTTCAGTGTGTGACGTAAAGTTGAATCAAAATTGCACTGTTAAAGTCTTTTAAAAATTAACTTCCTGCTCTCGAACAACCAGAATAATTTAGATGTTTAATTTGAGGCAGATTCCGGTTCTTAAACATTCTGGTAAGTTTTATTGGATCGAAATATACCAAACAAGTGGTGCAATCTCAAACACACTCTGATGTCAGTCATTGTCACAGATGGACGTGTGCTTGGCGCTCGTACAACATGATCATTTTTCAATAACTATCAATGTTACTATCATTGAATAAACTAATATCAACTTTATCTGACGTTATTTATTTCTATCACAAAAAAGTGAAGCCCAATGTCGGGGAATAATAATAACTATTACTAAGATAACAATAGGCGCACAACGTGGACCCATAGCAATAGACTTCGGAACATAGTAACATTACAATTGGCGTCCAAGTAAAGGTGCCCGTTATTGGATGGTTACAATTGTCGTCCCAACTAGGGGCAAGGGTCGAAGGATGTTATAAATGGTGCCCGAACCTGGGAACCAGATATATAATGTTACAAATGGCGCGCAACTTTGAGGCAGTTACAAGAACGTTACAAGTTATCGACTTTATTTTGAACAATTTGTTGCCTAATAGGGTTAAAGAAAAATTATGTAGAGAGGTAGTGTCGTCCTCACGAGTCTCTTAGGAACCTTATATTATTATCTATTAGCGAGCACCAGTTCGTGGACAGTATTCTTGAAAATGTCTTCTCCCTAACTATGCGGCATTTTGTTTTTATAAACAAGCCCACCACAGTCCAGGAACGCTATTCCCTGGATTCCGTAATAGAAGATACCTTGTTCTCGAAAAGAGAGTACTTACAAATGTAATCCGCACGTATGGGTTTAATTCTCGAGACGGCTAGTATGGCACTATCTTTTGATCTTGTACCTCCTAATGTTTGCAATAAGAGCACTGTTGGGAATTATCCCGTGAGTTCAGGTGCTAGTAGCGCTGCGCCCTCTCACATGTTAGTTGTTTCCGGTGTCACAGATACAGTGTAGGGCGTGCCCATAGTCGTGGTTTGTTTGCGCCTAGTCCCCCTAAGCCAGGTATTCGGACCTTTGTTGTCTCGATTTCGGTGGGGGTTGATAATTGTTTTGGTCTTTTTGACACTGGGGCTAGTCATTTCTTTATTTGCGAAGGGTTCTTACAAAATTTGATAGGTAAAGTCAAAATAGATTTTTAATCAGTTTTTCCTTAAACGTATGTTGTAGCATCTGGGCAAAGTTTATTAATGGATAGTAAGGTAATTTTTTCAATTAAAATTGGTAGGTTTTCTTTGAAACACTCATTCTTTTTTGTACTGGACCTTACGTTCAGCATTATTTTAGGAAATTATTTCTTGTTTGAAACCAAAGCTAAATTAAATCTAGGTCTCAGGAAGTGTCTTTTGATTTCATGCCGTGTGAATTTATTCCGTTCGGTGTCAGGGATATTCCTCTTGTGCTGTTCACTGTTGATGACATGAGTGAGCGCTGTAAGTTGGTTCCCTGATTTTATTACTGAAAGTTTGATATCCTGCCATATGACATCTTAACGCAGGACAATATTCTTGTGTGGTCAGGCCTCACTCCTGCGTGCTACCTAAGATGGGAATATTCAGCAACTTAATCCTGGACTTAGAAAGAAGGGGTTGTTGGTCCCTCCATACCCCTTATGCAAGTCCTGCTTTTATCATCCATAGGAAAGGTCAAGGGCACTGTATAATTGTAGACTATAGAAAGCTCAAAATAAGATTGTATTCGACCACCCTATGCCAAGCATTGAATCCTCCTTGCAATACTTAGGTGGGTCTAAGTACTATAGTTTAATTGATATGAACGCTAGTTTTCTGTGGTGTGCGCTCTCTGAACCTTCTAAGAAGTATACCGCGTTTATTACTCCCTGGAGGATCACTTGTGTCATGTTGAAACCGTCTTGAAGCATCTGTGGGGGCGGCAGGATTGATTGTCAACACGACAGTGGCAAAAGATCTGTCATGTACTGTGGATACATTATTTTTGAAGGGAAAAGCACACACAATATATAAATAGGTTCTTAACACTATCTTGGACACAATACTTTAAGAATTAGTGTATCGGTAAATTTTTCGTGAGCAAGAAAAAATCTTCTAATAATAAAGAACCAAAATTCAATTTTTTAATATCGGAACGTTTCATTATTCACTAATTTAATCTAAAAGGTCAGCGAAAGCTGGTTGCGTCACACACAGTGTACAAATCAACGAGTGATTGCCAACTGCAAGAGGAGCACGCCTGAGAGCAGCCCCAAATCCTTGCTAGGGTAAGGAAGATGACGTCATGTTGTCATGGCAACCAACCTGTGACGTATGCAGAGCTCATGGGCGCTGTTGAGGCAACCTGCCACTGCTAACGCTTGTTAACATAGGTGTGTTTTATATCACACGTTGACGCTATCATGGTTTTGCTAATTTCCTCAAATGGCAAAAAATATAACAATGTTTTTCACTATGCAATGAAAAAATATGAGAAAATTGGTATGAATCTCAAAATATGTTTTGATTCTTTGTTTACTATATTTTGCAGGGAGGCTAGCACCCCAAAGCCCTCCTTCACGAGCCACCCCTGCTTAATTTTTCATTTGAGTGTTGTTCTTATTTTTAAATCATGTTTTTTAAGGGAGCTATTTATAATTCATAAAACAATCTTTCTATTTTCCAATTAAAATTTTTTTTTCCAAAAGTATTTAAAATATTTTATAAAAATGAGTGTGATTCTATTTTAAGAACATCTGTTGTTTTCAGTATTTTCAAAATTTCACATTTTAAAGATGTGGTATTTACATTTTATGTTTGTTTTGAATGGTAATATAAATATGGGTAGGGCCTACTATTTTAATTCTAAAATAAACAAATATATGCTCTTAACAATTTAAAAATTATGAATATATTCAAACTCGGGAGCTTTTTGAAATATTTGACTCCAACTTTAATGAAAAATCCCAAGCTCGCAGACCCATAGCTAAAACCCCATTTGGACAAATTTAATCTTTAAATGGGCTGAACAAAATGCTAATTACCAATTTAAGTTTGTTATTTGTGATCTTATGCTAATTAAACCCTCTTATCTATTTGTACAAAGATGATTTAAATAAAATAATTCAGGTCTGTTTTTATTTGAATTTATTAAAATTTACATAATTATAACAAAATTATAGTTATACTCACAACTAATTGAATTGTGTCTCAACAATATGTGACAATATACAGTTTTAAGTTTACATTTATAATACAACCTAAATATACATAAATAAATACATAGAGTTGAGAAAGATACATACACATTTATCAATATATATATATATATATAAATATTCCTTTATTTGTAAATATAATATTAACAACTTGATCTTATGTAATTAGGTTTAGTTATTTGACTTGTAATAACATGTTTTAATAAACAAAATATCTTAGTATTGATGTGGATATCAGTATACATTTTCTATCATTCTTGATTGAATAAATTATATTATCATTTTTTAAACTTTAAATGCTAGTGATATAAAGCTTTGAGGAATGACACATGAGTGATTAACATATGTTGCTTAATGATTAGTGTGAATGTCAAGTTAACAATGTCAAGAGGCGGGAGACAAAGTCATGTATCTTTCTTTCATTGCAGCAATTCTCGCAACAACACATGTGCATAAAAGGCTATGTGTTTTTTAACTGATTTATTTAAGGATGGTTAGTTTTGTAAAGGAATTTGACAGCTTAGTTTGGTAGCGTGTCTGTCTACTGAACTGAGAGTACCGGGTTCAATCCCCAGCATGACTGAAATATGTATCATTGGTGAAATGTGGGTTTACGCTTTTATAGTGATAAATTAAAGGCCGGGGACTGGCTGTTGTTCCTGTCCTAGTGTTAAGTTAGATTATAGACATATGAAGCTACAACAGGCCTAGCAAGTCAGTAGTGGGAAATATTGATCCAGACCACTAATGGATGTAAAGTAAATTTTTTAAAGGTAACTCTTATGAATGTTAGGAAATGTGTTGTGAAGTGATTGGTTACACTGGGTCATAAGATGGGAGTCGTGAAGGTCACAGTGGTTGTGGACAATATATGCATTTGCAGTCAGGACAGTTAGTTGAACATCAGTAACAATAATGTATATTAATAATTTAAAAAACATGCCTTCATACAAGTTCACAGTTTAGTATTATGATTATAAAAAATAACTAAAGCAGATACATTGTCGTAATCACTCTGTGAGGAAAGGAGACCTCAAATTAACATCGCCTCTATCATCTGAATCCTGTGTGTGGCCTCGCCTGTTTAGTGGTAGTGTGACGAGTCAGATACAAGTTTATAAGAGGAAGACTTAGAAAGTGGTTGTCAAAAAAAAAAACCAACATATTTCTTTGAAGAATATATTTTCAGGAGGAAAACAAAATTATTTGTCAATATTTAGATTTATATTGTTTGAAAAAGACCAAGGCACTGCGTCTTATTACCTGTTTGGGTTATACGCTAATGTACTAATTATGCTAATCTTTTAGGGCTTAGGAAGGCTATATTAATAGGAAGTGTACCACCATTATGAGTGATAGAGAGAGCGAGAGAGAGACTATATACTCCATATTAACTCAATATAAGCATACAATTAATATATAAATTTATCTCTGTAAAGGAAGTAATTGATTGTTTCACCTTCTAAGTCGAGATAGTTCTTATTTATGTATATTGGTATTGTATTATGAAAACACAGCCATCGCCAGTCGTACAAAGTATAGCAACCCAAGCAGTGATGTGAGGCCCACCCTGAGCGTCGGTGGTGAGGTGGAAGAAAGCGCTCCTGGTGACAATTCTCTGCACTGACTGCTACGCCAACGTCTAACATTCCCTCACTATCCCTCGCCAGAACGCACAGCTGCAACTGGTCACCAGAGGGCAGGGCGTGCAACACATGACTGCGGGATGTGTAGGGAACGTCCTGCTCATAGATTAATGCTTCATTCTGCTGCCCATGGGCAGCTCCAGTTGTAAGGTCGCGCACAACTACATAGAAGTCACCCACATCCTCACGGGTCGTCAC
The DNA here is from genome assembly GCA_039000515.1 of Timema cristinae. NCBI lineage: Eukaryota > Metazoa > Arthropoda > Insecta > Phasmatodea > Timematidae > Timema > Timema cristinae. The sequence goes on from JBCFYV010002103.1 coordinate 59,537, forward strand.
GTACCAGGTGGCGGAGATTGTGCCATCATCCAGTCTATCAGTATAGGAACAATTATTTTAGTTTACATCTCATTTTGAATTATCTGAAATATAGTAATTATTAATGGTACCATGTTGCTGTTTTATAGTTCTATAGCATTTTTATAAGCTCTATACAGGCTGACTAATTTAATTTCTTTTAACTCTGATTTACTCAAGATACTAACCAAATCATACCAATATTTAATAATTAACATTTAAAGTACACATTTGATTCCATGTGTTTGAGACCCTTTTATTTCATTGACATTATTTGGAGTATTTTAATAAAGTTAATCACTCTTATTCCAAGGACATATTTCTTTACTTATTACGTTAAAGTTTTACAGTAAAATAAGAACTTAAGTTATTAAAAGTGAATATTATTTTAAGATATATATATATTGTGTGTGTGTGTGTGGGGCATAAATTACACATAAAGAACAGAGGAATTACTATAGCCCATAACCAAGCCTAAAACATTTCCTCAAACCAGATGGATTATATACATTTGAGAGAGCTTCATTATAGATCTTGACAGGGTCGTTTTAAGAAAATGTGAGGCTCCCCTTTGTATGACAGTTTTTTAAGTTTTAGAATTAAGCCGTTAGAGTATATTGATACTTACTCAGTGTTACTTGATAATTTCTTATGGTTTTCAGGAATATGGAATTGAATTCCATGACTAAGCGAGTATTTATTGGTGTTAAATATCTGTAAACTATTTGATGTGAAATTTAGAATAACTGTAATTGAATTTAATAATTTTTGAGGGAAATATGATTCCATAGAATGTGAAGCCCAGGGCAATTGCACCCCCTTCCCCCCAGACGTGACTCTGATTCTTGATATGTGCTATATAATATGTGAATTCCATCTCAGCTAAATAGCTAGAGAGAATAAGGATACACACTATACCACATATGTAGGTATACATCCAGCATATGTAAATAAGGGCTTATTGGTTTTTCTTTTGTTTACCACTAGTGAAAAAATGGGAGCGGATTAATTCCTATCATAGAATGTTATCTATGATAATAAAAGGAGTGTTTGTGTGTGTGTTTGTTTGTGTGCGATGCCCAGCCAAATCTACTGCACACAGATCTGAAATTTTTAACATAAGTGGAAGGAAGGGGTCCAAATGCACCCTAAAGCCTGCTTTGTAAAATTTTAGTCAGCTTTTTAATTAGGCTTTTTTTAACAAAGTTTTGAAGAAAATAGTTTTAATCTGGTTTAAAATCACGTTTCGGAGATAACGTTTCAAAATGAAATCGGGCACCATAGGAGGTGGGGCTTATATAATTCTTATACCACAGTGGGTCACGGGCAGCACTGTGTGGAATTGCTAGTCATTTATAAAGGCTGATCAAAAAGTTATTTTGCAATAATTTTTGGTAAACATTTTACATAATATTTATAACTTTAATAATCTATTAATCCATTTGAAATTTTTGAGTTGGGTTGAGCTCATTCTGTATTTTAAAACAATGGTTGCGACTTAATGCAGTTTATTAAAACTTTGCCAATAAAGTGAATATTGTATGTTTTTGGAGTTACATTTCTATCCCCATGTAATATCAACTCACTTGTGCACATCCCTAAACTTGATGTCTGGACTGATGGCAAACTCTGAATCTCCTTTAGTTGACCCTTGGTTAGCGCACGTCATGTGTTCCTCTGGGACATGAACCGCTGACTTTCCTGCTAGGAACTCTGGTCCAGAGCATTCAATCTTCTCCCAAGACTCCTCTGGAGTGATCTGCACCGAGAACCACCGGCGTAGGGGCCGTACCAGACAATCACACTCGAGTGGGTTGTCTAAGACAAGAGGGCAGTTCTTGACTACTAAAGGTACAATCAGAGAACTACTACAAGGTGCTGTGTACTATTTGAGCAGTTCCTTGACTACTCATGACAGAACTACTCAAGGTGCTGTGTACTAGTGAGGCAGGTCTTGACAGAAGTTTCTCAATGTTTATTTTTATAAGTTTTTTAATGGACTTTCGTAAAATTTATTACATTTTTATTAATATTTTTGAATAAAAAAATATTTGGTTAGTATTATTTAATTATAATAGCAAAAAGCATTTTATTAGAACCATTATTTCAATAATATATTATGACTTATAGCTATATTATATTCATATAATATACTTATACAATATAAAATAGTTACATCAATATAGAATTATAATAATATCATGCTATCCATTAAAATACTTAAAGTACTAATTAAAAGTATAAATTTAAAAATATTGATATCTATTTTAATGTAGGGATTTTTTCCTAGGTAGGTAAAAATTGGTAGCATTGAGAGAATACAAAATAACTAAAAATACCAGAGAAGCCTTTGATCTTTGTTAAGTTGTGTTTAACTAAATGTAATATTTGTTGTCTAATGTAAGTTCAACCTGGTTATTTTACTGTAGCCAGGCTGTTCTGAGGATGACTAGACATACCTGAATACTGAATAACGTTCCGTTTTCCACCAGTGGCATCAACTGATAACTGAACTGGTTAAGGTTATTTTCTCTGACATCAAGTAGTTTTAGTTGTGTCTTGAGCAACAGTAACTCCTTTACCGGCAGCTTAGTCAACTTGTTGTGGGACATGTATAGTGTAGTCAGATTAGGCGGAGGGCCAAAAATCTTGGGAGGGAAGTCTGTCAAATCGTTGTGAGAAATGTCCAGGACTCGAAGAGCACTTAAGTTTCCAAGTGTGTCTAGAAGGGAAATAAGAACACATTATTTGGGCCAAAATCTAAAAATGTGCTAATTCGGATAGTTAAATATGTCAATTTAAAAAAAAGTAAGTTTAAGAGTAGTTATTCATGTGGCAGCATTGTCTAAGGCATCACTCTCGCAATGGACTAGACTGCCGAAGATGGGGAGATAAAGGTTGAATTTTTGTCAGCTGTAGTGAGGGTGGATATTTTAAAATGGATCTCCACTTTCCCTACATACAAATGTAGGTACAATTCCTCTAAATATAGCACTCCTCATCACTAAAACCATTAGCGTTATTAGTACATAAGTTTATAGCCCGAACGGGTAGTAAGATGTAGTACTTCAGGGGGGGAAAAAAAATACTCACGGAAATACCTTGCACAATTTTGTGTCACTGATTATATTTGACAAAAACACCCCTGTATTATATGAATAACAGTGGCGTATTCTCTGGGTATGCTAGTCCTGCACTGCATACCCATGATTATATGAACTAGTTTCTAAATTCAATGTTGTTTGTGCAAACTGTGTAAATAATGTTTAAATTGTGAATAAATATACATGTATAATATATCTATATATTATTAATTTGCAAACTAATATTTGTTCATAATTCAAGAATATTGTGTTTTAAGTAATTATTCCTCCAAAAAGGTCTTCTACCTACCCAGCTTATGATGCCCAGGACCTGCTGCTTGAAAACAGCAGGCAAAGCTAGAGAAGTTCTAATGACCTTGACCAATGTTTATGGGTTTGCAACACTCCCCCCTTTCCCCTCGACAAACATTGGCTAATGAACTAGGGTGTTTACAACCAAGAGCCTGCTGAATACTTATCGAAAGCAAAACAGTGTGCCAACTGTTGGACAAATATTCAAGAATCAAGATCACATATGATTATTTACTAGGCTAGTATAGTTAAAGTAAAGTAAAATAAAATAAAATAAATGCAAATAATATATGTGAAATAATCATATAAATAACATGCTTTAAACTATGCAATAATTAAATACATATGTGATTATGTTTATGCATTCTAGGCACATGTATCATCATGCATTTGGCAAGCATATTTACCACCATTTTAGAGTATACACAGGTTAAGTAGGGGGGGAGGGTGGGGAATGAGGGCCTAATTTAACTGTAGTAGCTAGACAATGTTTTTGTTTTTTTAGTATGAAGTATTCATGGAGTTTTAACCTTGTTTTTTGATTGTTGCTTATAAGTTTATAATTTTTTGCAGCATACATTATCTAATTATTAGTCATTGTGATTTTATATAATTATACATCAAGGAATCCCAAAAGTTAAGAGTGTAACTTCACAGTTTCAAATGATTGATCAGAAAATGGTAAAATAAAATCTATTTGACAGATGTAAATGTCTTAGCAATAAACCAATGACGTAGCAATAGAGAAATATGCCCAATAGGAAAAAAAAATCTCCCCTTTGTTACTGTTATCACTGTTTATGGATCTAAATGAGCTAAGGGTTCCGAGTTTGATTTCTGGCATGGATTAAAAAATATTGGTAAAATTTGGATTTCCCCCTCTCATGGTGATAAGTTAACGGTCGGAGGACTGGGTGTTGTGTTTGTTCTAGATTTAAGTTAAGTCATGTGCTGATATAATCACTTGACCCAGAAAGTGCACGCATGCTAAATACCTCAAAAAAATGAAAAATGAAAATGCTACCTGTGTGTACTTTTAATTACACTCTAAAAATGTAATAGTAATTGTCACTCTTATACAGTCAGGAGTGTGCTCATAGATCTTAGCCTCGACATTTTTACTTGAATCTCAGATTATCTAGATGTTGCGATGAATTGCAGTGCGCTGTGTTTTGATATTCCATTAAAATTTGATTGGATGATAATCATTAGTAGTTTCATGTTTTAGTGTGTTTTGAGCATATTTCTGGAGTACTTTTATGAAGTCAGAATAAGTAATAGGTTGTAAAAGTGGATAATGAATCAAAGATATAAATAAGTCAAAAAAGAGAGACGAAGGGAGTTGGGAGGTGCGAAGTTTCCCAAGATAGAATGGGAGTATGAAAAAAACATAAACGTTTGAAATCCAGTGTTCTAAACTAGAGGTACTCATGTCGGTGACCTGGTGGTCTAGGGGTAAGGTGTCAGACTTCTGTGCTGGCGGCCGGGGTTCAATCCTCGGTCCCGGCACAGATTTATCTGATTTCCAAACCCTTCCTACACCTCTGACAAGACATCTTGTGAATGTGTGGAATGCCAGGCCGCCACCGTGGTTCGGATTCCACGTTAAACTGTAGGTCCTTCATTTCATCTCACAATCACCCTACCATTACACATTAGCGTAAGTGCGTATAACCCGAACGGGTAGTAAGACGCGGTGCTAATAATAGAGGTACTCATGTTTAAATATTTCCAGGGAAAGCATTTCTTTATCTTTTTGGTGGTTAAGTGTCTTTGACCACCGAACCCCCATGCAGCTTTTAGAGTGCAGCATACCTATTAATTTTGTCAGAATACGCCACTGCTGAATAACCCTTGGTTGACCATAGTCTTGTTAGTGTTCAGTAGCTACAAGCCAGGCTGTACTATGGAAACATGGCAAGGATAATGGAAGCGTGTATTATCCGAATAATCATTGGTTGACTACAGTGGCGGCTCGTGGATTATTAAAATGAAGGTTCACAATACATAGATTGTGAGAACAAAATTTACAGGTTAAAGACATTACTACATATTACTTTCTATGAAGGAAGATAATATTACAATATTGCTTACAATTTACCTTTTAATGTTTATTACTCAAGTACAATTTTTGTAAAGTATTGTACTGTATTTTTTTGTAAGGCAAACAAATCAATAACATTTTCGTTGAGGTTATAAATGTATTTTTATTCATGTTTCTTTCAATTGTGAGCATGGCTAGAGAGCTCAGTCTGTCCTCACTCGTGGTGCTCCTTAGAAATGTCTTAACTCGCTTTAAAGTTGAGAAGCATCTCTCGCCTTCAGCAGTGGTCATCAGAGTATAAGAAATAATTAGCAACAATTTATAGCTCTCCAAAAATGTACTGTAGTTTGAAAGTTATTTTTAATAACAAACTGTAGAAGACTTAAGAAGATTAACGGCACCATTCATATTTCTGAAATCTGGTCTTCTGTAAAATGAGATAAACATCTGTTGTTTGCTCAACAAGCTGACACGGAACTTTTTCTCTTAGTCCTGGAATATTTCAGCTTCAAGGAGAGAAACAGCAGAGTACAGTAGTGAGTTATAAAACAAAATCTCTCTTTTACTTGATTTGTGACATCATATATCTCTCTCTCTCTTTAGTTGCCACAGTTCTATATTTTGTCTCTTCCTTTTTTTTCGATGTTTGATCTGTTTCTGATCTTTATGGTCACAGTGTTGATTGACTACTGGAAAGTGTCTACATGTTTTCTAATGAGCACCGAATCAGTTAGTGTTTACTGAAGCTTGTTGAATAACACATATACTTGTGGCATAATATTGTGAAAAATTGTAAACCAAGACACAAATACCGAGTCTTCCAAAAGACGCCGAATAGCCCCTGCTTGATTTATTATGACTATTTTTTCCATGAATTCAGTCAACTGTTCCCCGTATTCATACACTGTGTTGATGGTTCAACTCTTGAAATTCCACCTGATAGCTGAACTATGAGGTATATTTTTTCTAACAGTTTCATCTAGAATATCAATCCTCTGTGGAGAGTTACTGAAAAAATATAGTAAAATCACCTAGGTCGGAAAAAAAAACTCGAACTTGATGATGCTGACATGTTACTTGGCTGACAGTCAAATTTAGCTGATGTGCACAGCAATGTACAAAATGTGCATTATTGTAGGCACGTTGAATAATAGCCTGAACACCAGCGTGGTGACCACTCATCACCACCATCGTAGCTTTGGGGAACCAATTTATCGGCTTTAGCTACAACTTTTTCCAAACTAGCCTGAATACATCCAGCAATATATTCTGCATCATGACCAAGGGGACTCCCAGAATCTCTCAACTGGTTTTCTGTTATTTAAAATGTATCGAAAAACGACTAATTGAGAAGTGGCTGAAAAATCAATAGTTTCATCTGCTATCACTGAAACAAAACTTGCTTTCGAGATTACACATTTTATGTGGTTCTGGCAAAATGAGAGCATACAGTCTAATTAACTGTTTTGAATTTATTTTAATGTTCTTTTAAAAACAGTGACACTAATGAGATGGTATTTTATAGATGAATTAAGTTCTGCTGAAAAGTTTATAAGACCTCTGAAAGCACCTGGATTTAATGACTCATCACATTCAACATGTCCTCGAAGTGCGCCGCAAAACAGAATACAATCAATAATATTTGAAAGCACATAATGGTTGTTACTTGCTCATGGTATTTTTTAACATTCGAATGAAATGCACTGTCAAGCTGTTGGTGCATATCAACCTTGCCTAGGAAATTAAACTCTAATATGATTATGAGCATTTGTGTTTCTATATTTTACGAGTTAGATGTGATAAATCGGTGACACCGTAATTCACCCAATTTAATCATCACTTTGTTTCGCAAACACGATAGTGAAAATAGAAGAGTGTTTTAGTTAAATCAAATCCAAAAATCCATGGATATTTATTATGTAAGTCAAGTTTGAATTCCCCTTTGAAATCTCTAGTTTTAGCTTTTGTCACCTGGATAAGTTTAAGCCTAGGCACTTGCCTGACCAATTAAACTTCAATTTTTCTTTCCAGCGACAACTTCAAAAAATGTAATTGCTTTAGCTCATAAACACCAGGGTTGTTATAATTTTACCCAGCCCTAAAAATCCACCTGGGTTTTATTAATAAAAAACCCCACCTAGTTTTTATTTAAAAAAACACTTCCCCCCGCTTACCCCCCCAAAAAAAACACAACCATTTATTATATTTTGCATACAAAGGAATAGTCTAATAAATTTTTTAAAATGTTTAGTCATTATATTGAACACCTTTTGGTACAAACCCAATAATAATACATTGATTTATATATTTGTTTTAATATTACAGATTTTATGCAATAGACTATGCTATAAAATGTTTTAATTGGTTGAACAAAATAATATATTCAACTAGCAACTTACTTTGTATAATATAATTTTGAGGTACTTACACTGTGTTAATGCTAGGCCCTAGAAATAATACTTTGTCAAAAAGGCAAATGAAATAGCATACGTTATTTTCTTTTATCTTTCAGTAAAGAAAGCACCAAATTAATTCTGCAGGTGGCTTGCCAGTAATTTGATGCATGGTCTCCCCTCCCCCTCCCACATCTTTCTATTCCTTCTACACCAACAGTCTTTTTTCTCTCTCAAACTGCTGGCTTATACAGTATCGGTGCCAATAATTACAATGTTGTATTATTGTTTTGAACCACAATTAGGATCTACCATCCAAAAGAGAGGGTTCAAACACTTAATAAGGAAATTTAAGAAAAAACACAATAACAATCGATAGAGTGGGCTGGGTGAGTGAGCTTGTTATACCCGCTGGGTAAGCTAGATAACACCCAGCACACGCAATTAGAGATAGAAGAGGGCAAGTTCTCACGGTCGCCCTCAAAGGTCGATCAACACAGCCCAGACGTCATACCATATTAGTGATTACCTCACATGAACTACTTAACTTGAAATAACCGAAGGATGATACTTATAAAGAAGGAACGAATATCACCATCAAGAATAATTTATTATAACTTCTCACAAAAGAGAACAAAAATAGATATAAATACATAAACAATCATCAAGTATGTAACGTCTTTACAACCTTATCCAATGGCCTCATACCATGAGCGCCAAATTTGAAAGCAAACATCTACGCTTACTCTGGAAAGCTACAATTTGGCGCGAAAGCAACAAATAAACCTCAGCCTAACCTCGTACAGTTCAATAAGACAATTACCAAAATATAACCTATAAACATTATTATTAATACCTCATCAGTCCCAAAAAGGGGAAGGGGGTATATGATTAAACCTAACTGACGTATTACCAGATGTTGGTGTTGGATTGACCCATGCATAAGATTGGCCTACACCTCTCGTTTACAATCACAACTTGGTTGCTATAACAACTTCCTTTTACCCCTATGGTGCGCTGATGGCGGCAGGTAATTCATGTTCAAAGGTGAACATCAAAAACAACCCAACAAGAACTATCCTAATACAATAAACATTAGCTTAATGAAACACCTTACGAGGTTTATATTTAAAGTTCATAGACAAGGTAAAATTATGAATGACATAATTTATAAGTTCAGCACCAAACTTATTAACCTTTGAAAATAATTAACAAAAGCAGGTTTTTTAGAGATTACGCTCAATAATTTAAGTGCACAAAACGTAACATCATAAATAGTATACATAACATAATATGATCCCAGCAACCTTTACGCAATTTAAATTTATTATGCCCGAAGTTTTACGTTCAATCATAATAGATCTAAATCTTATTATTATTATTATTATTAGCACCGCGTCTTACTACCCGTTCGGGTTATACGCAATCTAAATCTTAACTGTGAACTTTGCCTTGTCATTTAAATCAACACAAATGCCCAAACGAAGTAAAATCGTAACTTGTTTCACTAACATATTAAATCTGAAAAGTCATAAAGTCCAATTACTATATGCATACTGCTAAGTGCAAAGTTTTAAGTTATATGTAGGCAGATATTTGAAGACGCAACCTAATGCCAGTATAAAAGTTTTAAGTCCATTTATCATGGAAAGTCACTAAAACGCAAGTTTGAAAGATCAAGTCTATCCATTATGAAATAACAACAAAGTGCCTAAACGGAATTTTAGAAACGTTAAAGATTTCATCTAAACTGAATTTAGCTTACATCGTTAATTTTGAAGCGTTCGCCTGTTCAGGCGAATTCCAACGCCAGCCCAAGAGTGGCTCACACTTCACATGGTTGGTCTTTTATATGCACAAAACACGGCTTGCAGAACATAGTCAAGGGGGGGACCAAAGAACGTAGACAGAGTGGAGAAGGTTCTAGGAGCCTCACGGATCTAGTAGAAGCCCGCTCGTAAACTTGGTGGAGTGTTACTTCTTTTCTTCTTATGGTCTTTGGGCAAGCAGAAACGGCGTGACGTATTCCAGTTGACGCGCCTCAGTCTTACAAGGAAGGTCTTGACGGCCAGGTGTGTGTTGATAAGTGGCTCGCAGTGTTTACATGAGCATGGCCGCTGACGTCTTGTAGAATTGGGTAAGTTTACAATTCCTAGTATTGTAACTTTAGCTAGCGGCTAATGTTACAGTTTTCCTTTATCATGTCTCTTATTAATTACTCTTTTTCTAAGTATTTTACATTAAAATATGTTTCTCTGGATCCCAAATAATTAATATATTATTTAAATTATTGGTTTATCAGATAACATAAATAATATCATTAACCACAAAAAAACAACAAAAAACCCAAATGGGCAATTTTTTCAAAACTGCAAAACACTGATTTTACTAAGTGCCATAACTGTTTACACTATTTCTTACATTTAATAATAACATGACTAAACAGATCAATAACTAATAAAAAATTAAATTAACCACGTGTGGCAAAACCAAAGGAGAATCCGGACAAAAAAGAAACTGTCGACTGTTAGCTACCGCACAGTGAAGGTTGTGCGACTGGAAAGCTGTGAGTGGTGCTTACCCCTCCCTCCCCTTCCTCCTATTCTGTCTGCACCCACTATTCTTAAGGTCAGTTTATTTGCTTGCATATGCAATCGAGTCAAAACCAATCGCTCTGTGCTTATGAATGGTATACTTCAATTGAGTCTTCCCAGGGGAGTATTTAAAGGGGGAGGGGGGAAGGCTCGTCCCAAAATTGGTAAAATCCGGAAATGTGTTTAATATTTTAATTTCTCTTCAAATTTTCTTTGGGGGTTCACATGCTCATGTGCATAATGGACGAGCTGCCAGTGGTTGACAGTAGCCTTGTTAGTGTTCAGTGGCTACAAGTCAGGCCGTACTGTGGATTCGCAAGGACAATGGGACATGTATCTCTGCAAGCGACACGATTCCAATGTGCCTTGACACGTATGTTCATAAGGGGTACAGTCACAACTAACATGACTCACCAGAGACAATAACTTGAAAATACTCACTTTTCCTGACTTCGTTAAGAAGGTTGTAGCTAAGGTTTAGGACCTCCACCTTGGAGGTCCCCACGGTGATGTCGTAATTATCACTGGCATCACGTTGTGGCTAAGGTCTATCTCCTGCAGTCTGTATGGGATCCAGGGGCTGCTGGGGAATGTCTTCCTTGTCACAAACGAGATCTTGTTGTGACTCAGGTTCACCTTCAGAGACCACATGACCATGAGTTTAGATAACAATCTGAGGTAAAGTGCAAAAACGAGGAGAAATATTTTACTTTCTGCATTAAGTGGTTTCAGATTATATCCATTCATATTCCATCATTTACAATTTAAAGTTTATTTTATCAGGGGTGAAATATTTTTTCAGTACTATTTTATTTTTCTAACCACTGCTTTCTAGTACCTACCTATTCTAGGGTGCCCATTAATTATGCTGGTAAAGTAGGCGTGAGTATGGTAGCATTTTAGAGGAAATTTACCCGCATTTTAAGGAGGGAGATTGGAAAATCCACCCTCAATACATAATATCAGGATTCGAACCCTCAATCTCTCCATCGTTTATAAGCGAGTCCAACACAAGAGTGACACAGTAGAGAAAGTGACAACCAATGTGGCTCTTGTTTTGTCACTTACTCTTTCCAAAGAAAGGCAATCCTCTAGAAGACTGTTTGTCTTATTGTCCAACTTCTCCAGGTTGTTGTAAGACAGGTCCAGAGTTCGCAAAGAAACCAGTCCTGAAAATTACAACCACTCATTTTATTTGGATAGGCCTACAGTAAACAGTAGTTTCTATTATTAATATGTAAAATAGTTCCCTTTTCACTATGTCCTAGTGATGTTCCTAAATATGTAACTATTTTAGCCTTAGACAACAAGATGACTAGTAATATTTTCAGAAAAATGAACCAACATTTACTGTAAAATGGACTACAGTTAAAGTTTCATAGTATGACTTCTAGAAAAGTAACTAGCTCTCCTTATTACTAGGTCATGTTATCGTGTAACAATGTCTTTGTAGTATTGTAGCTACATCTCAATGTGTCTATGGATGAAACATATATATTTTTATGTTAGTAGGTACACCTTATAGTATAGTCTCATCAAACATGGACTTCCCTGGTAACCGAATATAATTTCCCCCTGCTACAACATATTAATTACAAACAGCGCACCACTATCACAACTTGCACTGGTGACCGGGAGCAAGCCCCATCTAACAGAATCACAGGAGGCTAAAGTCTAATTTTCATAGGAGCAACAGTAGAATTCACCAACATGATTGACAGTGACTAAAATTTGATATTATAGAAATATTTTTTATTTAATTGATTTATTATAAACATTTCATCTAAAGAAGTCATAAAAAGTTTCTAATTAATTAATTAAATGAGCTCAGAATATAATACAATTGAAATATTTTCATTTAAACCATTGTGGCAACGTGATAAGCAGGGCCCGGATTTTGATGACCTTAAAATTGCCAAGAAAATGACCTATAAAATGACACTAAAACTCTAAATAATGACTTTAAATATTTAAAAAAAGTCCTAAAAATTTGATTGTAATTCCATAATATAATGTATTTATTACAAGAGTTATGGTTTACATTACACACATAATCAAAAATATATCTCCTGGTTTGTCCAATTCCAGTTTTTCCTTGGTGTGGACTCGTCTGGAATAGAATGACCCATGCACATTCCCAGGAAACCCTCTAGTTGATCAGTTTCCACAGAGGAATGTTCGCAGATACCAGAACATCACACAAATCTTGATAAAATGTTGACGATTTTTCTTGATTCGTGAATGCACTTTGTGCAAGTAATAATTGAGAGGTTTTCTTTTTATCGATATTCTGGATACCACGGACATGTTTGTTGCGACTGATATCCTTTTGAATGGTTAAATATTTTATATGATGCCAGCCACTTTCACTTCAAATATTTTATTAAAAGTATTTCACTCTCTGTAAAAAAATATCCTCTCCGAATTCAGTAATAATTTGCCTCAAATGACTCGCTTTAGATGGTTTGGTTTAAAGCATTATAAATACATATCAAATTATTGCAAACAAATAAATATAACGTGCACTTTATAAATGAAAACTATGCATTTAAAATCTTTTGACAGCTAAAATCATGTGTTCTACTACCATTGGAATACCTACACCTGCTTTAAAAGCGATAGCTATTCATCCCCCTGCAGCCCTTTCCAGACATGGTATTGTGCGTGACTCACCAGGAATGTAAAGACGGTACAAAGTTCATATGATCTCTAATAATTACTCTTCCCTCCCCCTGCAACCCTTGCCAGCTAGGTGTAGTGAAGGTCTCACCAGGAATGTGGATTTAAACACGCAGGTAAAGAGGCACAAAGTTCATTTGGACTAGTAAAATATCTGATGTTTGAATATTCATGTTTTATCAAAGCACCAATAAATTATATATATATATATAATCTTTTTAAAGTCATTTCCAAACAATTTTAAATTTTCTTTGCAAAACGTGCTTAAACGTGACTTATTAAACAAAAAAAGTAAGAAAAATGACCTAAAAATCTAAAATGACCAAAAAATGACCTATAAATATGTTTTCTACAACCAGGGGATCAGAGTTTATGTATTTATAAGTTTATGTATCTCTGACAATCTCTGATGGACCAAAAAAAGATGACATGTCATCAAAATCCGGGCCCTGGCGATAAGAGTTAAAAATTAAATGTTTTATATGTCCATGTTTATCTTATTAGAACCGATCACTATAAACCATAAAACAAATTAATATTTTTTTATACTCCAGTGAATGAATACTATTGGGATTGTGTTTTGGTGTCATAATTTGAATACAGGCTCTTTGTTGGTTCGCCATTTTAAATTCTTAATAAAGGCCACCTCTGAAATGTTGTTTTAAAATTCAAACAAAGAAGAGATAGTTAACTTAAATCATAAAAAAAGTGATCAAACTGTTGTTTACTGTACATTATTCAAGTACAAAATTGATGAAATGATCAACTTGGATGGACACCAAGTTCTGCATTTACCTCCCTACTACTCCCTTTGTTAACAACTGCGTTAGAGAGTAGCACATTGTACAATACAGTCAATGTTATTTGTTACATATACATGTGTTAATAATATGATGATATTTAATATTGTTAGAAACAGTTATTAGTGGAGATAAAGCTTAACTTTGGTTATGAACATGACTGTCAATGATAAACCTACATCTTCAATTAAATTATATAAGTTTGAAAAATAAAACCAAGCCATACAATTTCAGGTTTGATTATTGTGTCTGTGTAGTTTTCAACTTATTTACTGTTAGTTAAAGACCTTTGTAAGTGCTTGATGATATTTAATAGACCTTAAACCCAGTTTTGATGTAGACAATATTCATGATGACTAAGGGGAAGAAGATATTTTTCACAAATACTACTTGAACATCTGATGGATTATTACAAACAACAAAGTAAGTTAAACTAACATGAGTCTTTTAAGAAAATACTAATATTTTTAATGAGGAGTTTTAACAACTATAATCCTGAATAAATGTACTTTAAAAGCCTTCTGACCTTGAAATGCTCCATTAGGAATGGATGTGATATTGTTGGATGTTAAATTAAGAATCAATAACTGAAGTAGTCCTTCAAAAGCTCTTTCACTGATGTTGTGTATGTTATTGTTGGCCAGGTTGAGTTCAAAGACAACAGGCAAGCGACCAAATGCTCCTCGATGCAGATGTGTGAGTTGGTTGTCCTGTAACATCCATTGGTTCAGACAAAACAATCAAAGACATTTATTCATATTGTGTGAAACTGCAGAAATTATAAGAATTAAAAATAACACTCTTAAGGGCAAGACAATTGTGTGTTAGAACATGATTAAGTTACACTTCCATAAAACTGGTATTTTGCTGTGTTTGTCGTTGAATCTAGATGTGTGTTGTTGCTCAGTCTGATTTACTTTGAGAAATTGTCAAAATATAATTCTCGACAGATGACACATAAAACTGGTTTTGGAAGGAAACTGGTTTCGAGAGATGGCCGTGTTATCTTTAGTCCAATTTTCAGAGAAGGCCCTTTTATGAAATACAAACATGGTCAATATTGACAACATTTTACTATATAGCTATTGTTATTTCAAAGTAATTGATAATCCTCTCAAAAGTGACAGCTGCAGATTACATGACTGGGCATATGAACACATGAAAGTACATTTTCTAACATTAAGCTAAGGAAGGCTCTTCCCGTGAAGATTAGACTGTAGATGCTGTAGTATTTGACTGGCATGCTCATCTCCACCCTACAAGATGAGGATTTACTGTGAATTTCTACACGGTACATTAGCGGTATCATCCTTGTGGTATTCACTGTCAATTTACAAACATTTCTTTATACAAGAGTAGGCGCATTTTCTTAAAGTGTCCTTATACTGACATCTTGAATCAGTATTAATTACTGATTGCCTAGATGGGCAGTAATCGCCGAAGCCCTTATAAATAATAAATATAGATAATTTATGTTTTACATTAGTTTTATGGTGATGAATGTGATTATAATTGTAAAATAACTGCTTCTGATATTTTAGACTAGACAATTTGAAGATGGTTGAAGAACAGTCTCATCACTTTTATGATAAGTCTGGCAATAGATGTGTACATGTTACAAGCATGTAATCTTGTAACATTCAGTAAACCATACTTATTGTTGAGATTATCAAGGAGCACCACAATAATGCAGTCTTTCAATGTGAAAGACTGATGATTGGTACAGTTTTCTTCGAGGGACTCTATAAAGAGAATCTAGCACATGCATGTCAAACTTGTGACCTGGTCCATGATTCTGTGCGGCCCGCAGATCTTTTAACTAACCAACATTCAATGAAACCCAATTAATCTTATTAGAAATGCAGTAGAAATGCATCTAATGAGTAATACTTTTGTAAAATGGTTATTATTCAGGAAATACAGTAAGCGAGGTTGCTGTACTTACCTTTGACTCGGATAGTGATTCTAAAAACTTGTTAAAGTTGTGCAATATTTAGCATCACACATTTGTTATTGTTTATGAACGTGACTGCAACACAAGATTTAAAGCCTAGCATTCACAACATTGTTGCAAATTTCTGTAAGGTCTAATTTAATTTTAATTTTGTCATTACAAAGATTTTGAAATTAAGGTTTTTGACTTGAGATGGTGACAATTTTGAGTTTTCTGAAGTGAGTCTCCTTGTTTTCACTGTGGCGTTTTTTGACTTGAGATGATGACAATTTTGAGTTTTCTGAAGTGAGTCTCCTTGATTGTTTTCATTGTTGCTTTTTTTGACTTGAGATGGTGACAATTTTGAGTTTTCTGAAGTGAGTCTCCTCGATTGTTTTCATTGTGGCGTTTTTTGACTTGAGATGGTGACAATTTTGAGTTTTCCTGAAATGAGTCTCTTTGATTGTTTTCATTGTGGTATTTTTTGACTTGAGATGGTGACAATTTTTAGTTTTCTGAAGTGGGTCTCCTTGATTGTTTTCATTGTGGCCCTCGACATGCCTGCTCTAGACAATATATACTTTGTTATCACCACAAAATGTAGACTTTGTCACGTTCATCTGGTCCGATACTCAGCCTTGCTGGTTTACTATTATTATGTTGGCCACTGTTTCTCAAACATACCCCTAGGAGCTATAGGTGCACCGCCCAATTTTATTAATCATTAAATATGATAATCTAATTTTTTTAAATGCAAATTTTGGCGTGGCTTTAAAAATCTTCTTTTTCCCTTCTGTTCCAGATTTATCTAGTTTACCACTGATGCTTCGTTGGTTTTTACTTTATTACATAATAAGAATTGGTGTCCTTTTTATGAAGCGCTGTAAGGGGTGGGTTGGTTATGCCAAGGCCTCCAGAGGAGTATGTGTAAAGAACATTTGTAATGTATTCACTTAGTTTCTACACCTTTTCAAGAAAGTAAGGTATCCATTATTTGTTTTATATCAATGAGTATGCTCGTTAGTGACTATAGAGAAGAATATGTTTTTAAACTCCAATATAAATAACATACATAGGCCTATCTATGCCTAATTTCTATGATTTAATACCTTGAACTAAACATGAACATATGTTCCACGTGCATGTGTGTACATGTGTATTTTTCAAAGGATTCTACCTTTTGTTAATCACATGTGTTTGCAATAAAACAATAATATCGTTGAGTACTAGACTTTTTTAATAGTTCCATTATCATTAAGGCTGAAGCAGTAAACAGGGAAGTTTTACTCAAATGTAATTTTGTTTGTGACATTGAAAAGTGATATTATTTTGGTATTTTAATATTTTATTTATGGGTAACACAGATACTCAAATATTAAGACTGAAATTTTGCTGTTGTTTGAAAAAAGTTAGGTGACCTGGTGGTCTAGGGGTAAGGTGTCAGACTTCTGTGCTGGCGGCCGGGGTTCAATCCTCGGTCCCGGCCAGATTTATCTGATTTCCAAACCCTTCCTTCACCTCTGACAAGATATCTTGTGAATGTGGGGAATGCCAGGCCTCCACCGTGGTTCGGATTCCACGTTAAACTGTAGGTCCTTCATTTCATCTCACAATCACCCTACCATTACACATTAGCGTAAGTGCGTATAACCGAACGGTAGTAAGACGTGGTGCTAATAATAATTGAAAAAAGTTTTGTTTAGTTGTTGCTGAAAGTGTAACATAAAATAAAGAATGTCCAATCTTTTTTTGAAATGGTCAAGATTACAGCAGATCTGTCCTAACACACAGGTTGGGAACGGTAAACCTTTTCCCCAGTGGGAATCATGAATTTCAGGATTCTTGTACTTCTCTATTAGATACCCTAACATTCATTGATATGATACATGTTGGTTTGACCTTCGTTAGTGATGTAGACTAAAAAAAACTAGCCACGGTAATTTCTTGTAAAATCCCTTTTTACTTCATTTAACTTCTAAATACAATTTTTTAATATGGGTGGATATTCTAAAAGTAGGGCTAGATTATTTGTCAGTTTGAGTAGCATAGTACTTTACCACTTTTAATCTTGTTGTCTTTCCCACAACATGTCAACATGTCAGTTTGTTATATTTTCAGTACTACCAACTAACCTGCAGGTATATGTACTGCAATGTTGACAGGGAAATGTAGCTTTCCCACGGTGGCTGAGTAATGTTGTTACCTCCAAGATTGAGTCTCTGCAAGGTGAGTAGGTTGGAAAAAGCTCCTCGCTCCAGTGAGTCCCCGAGCAGGTTGTAGCTCAGATCCAGAGACAGAAGAGAGTTCATTGAGGGCCACGTGGTGAGGGGGGTGATGAGTGAGATGGCATTGTGGCTCAGGTCGAGGTGTGCCAGGGACAGTGACAGCTGGAACAGCTGGGATATGGAGTTGTTGCGCAAGGTCAAAGTTCTCAGAGAGGCGCATCTGGCAAGTGAGGCCTTGTTGATGTCGGAGATTCTGTTGTGGCTCAAGTCCATCTTTCCCGCAAAGTGTGAAGCGCACCAAAGGTGGAACCCTTGCACAAAGAATACTGCTGTTTAAATGCTGCTCACTTGACCAGAAACAAATTATTTAACAAAGACACAACAGGATGTTAGCAACAAAAATTAAAACAAGATGTATGAGATAACTAGAAAACAGATGTTCTACCAATTAATACTAAAGATAAGGTAATGAACAAAGAAATGTCTGGGCTTAGACAGTATCTCTTTTTCTGAAGAAGTTTGTTACACGATAAAATCTATTTGTTTTTTAATAAGTTGTGTATATTTAGTGTTAGACTATGGTCATACTTGCAACATAGTCACTGCAATAGCAGGCACATTATTTATATGTGCGAGCCAAAGTCACCCTCTATGGTTACAAAGTCACTTACACTAACCACCCTAGTTTATAACAAGCCCTCAATTGCTACTCCTAACGTCTTTGACTAAGTAGTGACGTAGTCTTAATCTGTGAGCCTTTCGTCATTCTTGTAATGGTGCAAGAGGTGTACTTTCATTTTCATACACAGTGGAGCAACATTATTTTCTGCTGGATGTAGTTGTGAGATGTTGGATGTAATATAGTAATTACATTGATTTTTGTATTGAAGTAATTATACTAACCATAGTTTCTTACTGTAATAGTCCTAAATGAATACACAATTGCTCATTAATAATAGCGAGCTGTTCTGTAAACATCTAAGCAAGTTAATCATCCTATCAGACACAGAGAGACACCTGGAGCTGTTGAAAGTTCATCTTGTCCCATTGTTATGACATCACAAATATCTCTCTTTGGTTATAAGTTCTCCTAACTGTCTGTATTATTCTCAGATTATGTAGCTATAGCTCAATTTCATTACAAATGACCATATCTGATCACTAATGGATTAACTAGACCTATGTTTATATATTCTTAGTCACATCATGTGATCAGCAAAGGTATCGTTTGATAGATATTATAAATACCTATAACACTAGACAATACTATCAATACAGTGAAATCTCTTGATAGCAAACACCTGCTTGGTTCAAAAAATGTTCGTTATTATGAAGTGCCCGTTATTTAGAAAAATAATTTAAATATTTAAAAAAATATTTCTTAAAACACAGATTAATATATATGAACTGTGAATATTAACTAAAACAATCTATTTACTTCACTGTGCAGCATTATATGCAGGATAATTATGACTAATTAATAAATAATGTGTGTAGCTTAATGTACATATGTCATAATACACAAAACAAATGCAAATAAAATGAGGTGTGAACAGTAGGCCTTCTCTACTGTATATGTATACACAAGGATACACTTTAAACTTATGGAACAACCCCCACTGATGGTTTGGAGGGGGTGGTAGGTAGGACCTTGAAGTACCATTGTCATTGCTACTTAGACTATTTTAGAAACTTTCACCAGCAGGAGGAAGGCAGGACTGCTCACACTTCATGTGAGACAATGGCATTCCTAATATTCCTACAGTTAAATACTGTACATGGATTGGTGTTTTCAATTCTTATCCGCTGTTTAGAGATTTATATGCGTAAATAGGAGTCTCTGGCGGTGTCCGTGTCTGTTTTTGGGAAGTTGTATAACTGTAAGAACCCATGTTATTTTGCAGAGCAACTTAAGTTGTCTGCTATGAAGATGAATCCACTATTCAGAGGTGTTGTTAAGGGAGATGTCACTGTATCTTATGGAACTTTAACTGTAGGGTGACCTGGCGGTATAGGGGTAAGGTGTCGGACTTCTGTGCTGGGGTCCAGGGTTCAATCCTCGGTCCCGGCACAGATTTATCTGATTGCCAAACCCTTCCTTCACCTCTGACAAGACGTGTATTAATCACAACTTGTGAATGTGAGGAATTCCAGGCCTCCACCGTGGTTCGGATCCCACATTAAACTGTAGGTCCTCCATTTCATCTCATAATCAACCTACCATTACACATTAGCGTAAGTGCGTACAACCCAAACATGTAGTAAGACACAGTGCTGATAATAACAATAACAATACTAAAAATACTAATAATAATAACAACAATAACAATAATATTAATAATAATAATAATAAAAAAATTAAAAATAATAATAATTAAAATAATATTAATAATAATAAAAATTAAAAACATTAAAAATAATAATTAAAATAATATTCATAATAATAGTGTTTTAACTGTAGTTGATAGATTTATCATTCATTTTTCTAAGGCAAATTCTTTCAATAAGGATGTAACATTATGTTGTAATATGTTACAATTGGACCCCGCCCCATTCTGACATAGACGCACGAATCGTAATAAATCATACTACCCGCTCCGATATGTACAACTCAGTTAGAATCACTACAATAGTAATCTTCTCTGTTGTAGTTCATGTAGGTTGATAAGACATAATTAACAATGCTGGACATTATATTTCACTACCAAATCCAATTCTACGTTAATAGTTTGTACGTGTACTCACCAAATAATTCTGCCTGTACTAGTAAGCTGCATGGCTGGCCTGTGCCGGACGAACTAAACACGACGAGTGGGGCAAGCGTGTTTCAATGCATCTACAAGACGTCCCGACGCCTTACTTGCAACTGGCGAATACAAGAGCTATACAACTTTGAAGATAACTAGGAATAACTATGTACCTGACCTCTGGTGGTGAGGAGAAGAACCACCTATAGGACCTCGGAAGATTGAAGAAACTGGCGGATGTTCTGATGGCGCCGTGTAAATATTTGTGTACGTGACTAAATCAAGACATCGTTGACGTCACCTAGCGTATTAATGCTTATCCCACCTCTCCTTTTGTGCAATGAAACCCCAATATAATGGCTACGAATGTGTGGCAATATTAACTATCTTACCGTCGATGATGGACGAAGAACCATTGTCTCCGACATGGACAATGGCAGGATGAACTTGTAATCTGTATCAAATAGTAACTATGGTGATTCACATTTTACACTCTTAACTTATTTTCGACTCCAATATATTTTGAATATAAAACTTTAAATTTCTGATTCAAAATTACTATCTATTTTGGTCTTTCTATTTAAATTAACTTTCTGTTTGTCGCCAGGTGGGCGCTAGAGTCTTTTTGTAGTTTTCATTCTCGTAGATATTCACTCTGATAAATGGATTTTATGTTTGTACGAGTTAAAAGTTAATATGTTTGAATTTGCGGATAATTGTGATGAATTTGTCTAATCTTCGAAATTACGTTTCTTATTTGATTGGCTTGTTGAATAATCGTAAAGTAAAGTAATTGGTAATTTTTGGTTTGAGTTAACGATGACATTCATTAATTATTTCTCATGTAAATATCTTCTTCTAATGTATGTCACATTAGGACATTTGAAGTATTGTTTATTGTTTAGGTTCATATTCTGAGTCAGGTTCAGATAGTCCCACGTGAGTTTGACTAATGTCTGTAGCCAAACTCTCGTGTTATGTAAATTTCCGTATATAATGTTTTTGAGTTAAAGTAACGTAACTTATATCTTCGTTTTCTGTGTATAACGAAACTTTCGTAACCATTTCAAGGCGCCCATTAGGCCCTTCTATTCTATTCTATATATGTTGTTGTCTCATATAGACTGAACCGTCTGGATAGTGATTGGATTTCAAGTTTCTTGTCAGTAAATATACCTGCGACGTATTGTTGTGTCGCCGAGTTTAATTTCCAACATAACTCATTATGATATAATGAGACCATGTATTGTTATCTGCGCTCTTGTTATTAATGTGAATAAACTTCTCATATTGTTGCTTTTAAATATTTCTAATAATTACCCTGTAACTTGTACCTTAGATTCACTCTCTCCCTTTTATTATTTTCCATGGTCGGGTAGTATTAGGACTCAAGAGAGGGTGTAACAAGGAAACCCTATTTTCGCTTTACTAAGCAATTATATTCTATTTGGAAGAAGGTATAGGAAAGGTCGATATAAACATATAAAAAAATGGCTTTTACAATGAAAGGAAGAACACAACTCACATTTTACAATGCTGCCATTTAACAAAAAGGGGATAGTTGTATCTTTAAGAAAATCAATTGTTACTACCCAATCCCTCGACTTAGGCTTCATCATATCGGAACTCATCAGGAGGGAGTATGAAAGGTGCAACACAACTTCCTAAAAGAGGTAATAAAACAACACACAAGGGGGAAAAAGAAAAATGATAGTAACCAATACTTTCACCAGCTACCATAATTATTAGTCTCAACTCAACACAACAACCAGTGTATATGAGATAAACCAAGATGTATAAGTAGTTAAGCATTGCTGTGCAAAGCTAAAGGTCACAGGTTTAATTCCTGTGTCCAGGTTGTCATTTTTCATCTGAGTTAATCTATGAACTTAATATTAGTTTTGCTATGAATAGGATAAATGAGGTTTAAGGATAATTTAATTTTTTAACATGACAACCTATCATTACTCCCTAACGAAGTATAACTATTGAACATTCTTGTGTTTGTCCCAGTTTACCTTGATAGTCTCCATGTCATTGTGGCTGAGATTGAGGAACCTGAGGCTGAACAAAGACTGAAAGACTCCATTCCAGATGCTCTTGAGCTTGTTGTGACTCAAGTCGACGGTGTGCAGTTCGTACAACTTGGGGAATGTGTTTCTAGGGATAGTCTCCAGGATGTTGTAGCTCACATTCAAGATCTTCAGACCTGTCATATTGTGAAGAGGAACCTGATGTATAAACAAATTGTTGTTTGTAGACCAAAATACTCTTTGAAATATTGGAGGATGTTTGTAAATATAATTAAGGGGTATAACCTGTTATCAGTAATCTTCAATACATCTTCATCAATATATAGTGTTATTTATTATAGCAAACACTCCCCAGGTAACAATTTTTAACAAAACATTTTCAAAAATCAGTTATATGAATGTTATCCATAATCTTAGAGCTATAATTAAAATCACGATTCTGTTTCTATGTATGACCATATAACATCTTAATATCAAGTTTGAATGAATTCAGGGTGTAGCCTCTGATACAGACATACAGACAGACAAACAAACTTGGAAAACACTTTCTTTTTTTAGCCCATAAATCTTCAAGAACCATCATAATCTCGAGATCAACAAATTTCATGGTTAAAATAATGTCCTTATACGAGAAAGTAGAATCCCATAAAACTTAGAGAGAGTTCTCTCACTGCAGTCACTGCACCTACTATCAAGCACATTATTTATATAGTAATTTTAAAAGCAGAAAATAGTTAAAATCATAATCAGAGAGGATGAATTTTGTTTCCCCAGCCCACTGCACTCTTGTGGGATTTGAGTTCTTATTTTAGAGCGATATATTTTATTTTGTCTGTTTAAAATAACAAATTACTGCACTCTTATTTCTATTGAAAAGACTAACTACGTTATAAATTATAGACTCAAATAAAACAAATTACACTATGGAAATTACAATTAAATAGTGCGTTCAGTAAAAACTATGATGGCTATTCCGAAATCAGCCTCCGATTAGCTAGTGAATGCTTAGCTACATTACTTCTCTACAGTCGCCACCAAAATTCAAGCATTTGTCATTGTTTAGTAAGAATATTATATCAGCTGATCAAGGTGTCCTCTACTCTCTGTTATCATTAGTTATATTAATTATGTCTAAGTGTCAGCACCACACCGATTTCTTGTCATTTGCTTTAATTCCTCCCCTTCACCCCTAATGGCTCTAGGCTCGCACATCTCGCTCGTTTCTTGTCTTGCACGTGTGAGCTAAGCTTTTCTTGTCTCTCTGCACACAGCAATGACTCTCTAGTGTAAGATAATTAATTACTCATCAAAAGTCAAAATTGGGGCATCCCAATTATCATCTCTTTGCTCCAGGCTAGAATTATAGAGCCCTGGAATTATAGGTTGCAGCGGCTACGAGGCGAAGCTCGCCTGGCGAGAAAGAGATATCAAAGATGCAGGGATCTGCAACGAAGGAGAATCTTGTTGGGATCCACAGGGAAAAGAAAGGGAGCTTTGAGACAGCACTAATAGAGATGAAGAGGGCCAGTTGGGAACGTTATGTAAGGGAGGAATTGGAGACGAACCCTTAAGGAGTCCCATTTAAAATCACCACAGGAAAAATAAGACCAACTATGATATCAACCATGAAAAAGGAAGATGGATCAATGACAACATGTTGGAAAGATTCGGCTTGCTTGCTGATGAGAATGCTTCTTCCTGATGACTCAACAAAAGTTGGAGAAACCGTAGTACACCAAGAACTACTAGGGCAAATGAAGCAGGAGTACCGGACAGGAGAGGAAGCAACAGAATCTGTAACTACCAACAAAGTCAAGGAAATAATTAAGAACCTAAAGAACAACAAAGCCCCTGGATCAGATGGGATCTCTGTGGAGGTACTAAAGGCTGGAAGAGATAGCACCCTTCTTGGCTGAGCTACTAAATGAATGTTTCGCCCGAGGTTGGGTCCTAAATGTTTGGGAGAAGGGAGAAGTAAGGGAGAAGACAAAGATCCGAAGCTATCAAAATATCACAGGGCGATATGTTTACTAAATGTTATGGTAAAAATACAGGAAAAGTTATTGTGTAGGAGGCAGGACGCGGATAGGGAAATAATAGGGACTAACCCGCAACAATATGGTTTCCGGAAGGAAAGGTCTACCAAAGATGTCATTGCCAGGGCAATGGATATAATCGATCAGGTGGAGGAAAAATGTACGGTGGGTGTTTCTAATGATATCTCGGGAGCCTTCGACAATCTCTGGTAGCCTGTCCTTTTCGAGAGGCTCAGGAAGGTGAAATGCCAGAAAAACTTATACAAGAATTTCTTGGATTATTGCAGGAATCGGTGTGCAACCCTGAGATGTCCTGGCAAAAAAGTAGAAAAAGTTATCACGAAAGGATTTCCCCAGGGATCAGTCTGCGGCCCAATATTTTGGAATGTGGGATTGGAACCGGGTCTGACTGTTTTGGAATCGTTCCCAAAAAACAGAAGGAGTTGTGGTCTTTGCAGATGATCTGTTAATAATCCTAAATGGCAAGTCAAGAAATGAGCTTGAGACAAGGTGCAAAAAGGTACTGAATGGCTTCAAAAACTGGTGTTGGAGGGTAAAATTGAACATGGCACCAAGCAAAACCAACTATATGATGTTCAAAGGCCAATTAAAAAGAAATCCGTCCATTAGAATTGAGAATAACAATCTCAAGAGAGTAGCCACGACTAGGTACCTGGGGATGACCCTTGAGGAGAAAAGGAACTACCAGGCACATATAGAACCAGCGTGCACTAGGGCCTTAACCGTAATGCATAAGATCATTAGTATCGACCGGAGAAGGTTTCATTTCCTGACTAGCCAGGTACCGTATACAGCTTCTTTAGACAAACAGGGGCTGGTGGCAAGTCCAACATATGAGTGTAGAGGGCTGGCAACACCAGAGCATATGGTTCTGAAATGCCCTGAAAAGGATGAGATTAGGAGAGAACTGGAAGAATGCCTCATTGGGAAGACAGTTTGGACAAATATAAGGAATGAGAAGGAATGCAAGCAGCTAAATATCTTAGGGGACAAAGTGTATAAGAGGAGAAAGAGACATTCAGATGATGCTGATGAGGAGAGCTTATTGCTAACCGTGCGTGACCAAAAGAGGATCAATCAGGTGGAGATGACTCAAGCAGAGTTTCAGAGACCTCTGTAGTAAGTACGAGTGAAAGTGAAATGTAGTTTGAATGAAGTAGGTAGAGAAATAGTGTTGATCGTACACAAAAGTCCATATAATTACAAGTGACAGAAGAAACTGGCAAGCAGAACCAACAAGATGAGACTAGACGTAGTGCGTCTGAAAAGGAAACCGTCGCTGGGGTTTCCAGTCACTAAGGTGACTGAAGAAAAGGGACGGTCCACCCAAGAGTCAGCGTGTGGCGCTCAAATCCGGGAAGATGACTCAATAAGATGATGGAGATCAACTCGAGGCAATCCAGCTCTATACTCTTGGGAACAAGAAAGAAGATGGAGAGGACAGCGGATGATCCCCGAGATCATTGGAAGAAGGAATGGTTGAAAATTCAGCCAATGTGCAACAGGAAGGACTAAAGTAATATTAAGGAATATCATAAGGAAATGTATAAGAATATTTGTCCAACACTAAAGTAATGTAAGTTAGTTTTAGGATAAACCAGTTACTGGGATAGATTAGGGAAATAATTAAATATTATTAGATTACATTAGATTAGTATTGATTAAGTTTAGGATTTTCCATCAGTAGTTTCACTAGTAGGTAGCCAGAGCAAATAATATTTGATAGGACGTCTCCCCAGGTGGTGAATAGGGGAACACTGGCCACAGCTGGAGAGTGTCCAGTGCTCACTGGTAACGGTGAGCTCTGGGAGTGCTAGGTGTGGAGGATAACGGGGAAAATAAAAATACCTGGGGAAGGGGGGGGGGGGCAACTGGACTGATACAAAAATTGTTAGTGGAAACAAATTGGAACTTAGATTTAAATGGTAGTAGGAGTCAATAATACCTGATTAAATAAATAAAATAAAAGGGAGACAACAAAATTATGCAACTAACGTTTGTAGAAAAATATGACTCGGCTTAAAATTGTTAGAAACTGAGTCAAATAGAAAAGGTAAAAAAAAAAAATCCCTGTCACGGTTGGCAAAGGTCAGTTAGTTAATTTGTTTTATGTGTGTTCAATAATTTAAAGCACATATGAAATATCTCATCTCTTGACAAGTCACAGCCATATCGTGTCACCAGCTTTTGCACTCCCTCACCAAGAAACGGTGCCTCCAGGTTACCCATCAAGTTGTTGACTCCATCCATGAACTACTCTTAGTTTAAAAACACTGGATACACTGGTGCCGCAATATGGCAAATGCTTAAATTTAGGTGGCGAGTGTAGAAAAGTAATACAGCTATGTAATTTAAGTTTTGTATGCTCCTTACAAACTTCTTTCCCACGGCCTCCACTTTCCTAGTCTCTCTTACATTCAATGTCCATGTTTCTGCTGCAGTTGTGAAAATAGGTACAAAGTATACTTTTTACAGCACTTCTCTTCCCCATAGCAGGTCTCTTACACACCTATAGAACAACTCTTCTTGCTGTCCTCTTCTTATTAGATTCTCTTTCCTCCCATGCTTCCAAGATATTTTACATTCTGTACTTTTCTCAGCTCTACTCCATCTAACTATATAGCTTTACCAGGCTTTATCCTTTTCCTTTTCATTACCATCACTTCATACTTCACCATGCTAAATTTCATTCCACATTTTTACAATTCCTCATTCTATTTCTATAGTTGTTCCTGTTTTACCTCTTATTTCTTCCCCCATAGGTACCATCAAGTCATCAACAAACATCATAGCTTTCATTCTTTCTTCCCTGAGTTTCCTTGTCAATTTAATTATGACCATTTCTATTACCATTAAAATTAGTAGTGGTGAGAGAGCACCCCACTTCTTCACTCCATTTTTTAAATTGAAAGTTGACCTCGGTGATCTTGGGGTAAAGCTCTCGCCTCAGGACCTGATGTTCATGGGTTAAAACCCAACCGGGCAGGTTTGACGGATTTTTCTTGAGTAATAAAAATCTGTAGTAAAACTTCCTTTGGAGGGCTAGTAAAACCATTGGTTCTATGTCGATTTTGGCATTGTAAAATAACCCTGGAAGGTATGTGAAAATACCTTTCCTCACAAAATTGGTAGGCCCTTTTACCCTCACCCATAGACATTATCATGTGCTGATATAATCAGTCTGTTCAGAAAGTGATTGTTAAATCTCTCAAACACATTTATTTGAAACCACTCTGCCCCCGGATTCCCCCTCTTCATCTTAAAACAACTTATGATATCCTCATACCCACTCTTCACTCTCATTACAACTCCTCTCTCCACTTCTACCTCCTCCATCACTTTCCAAACTTTATTTATATCCACACTACCATGTGCCTTCTTCACATTCATAAATACCATTACCATATCCTTCCCAATTTGTACCTTCTTTCCATTAGCTAACATATAGCAAAGATTGTAAACCTATTTGCCCTAAATATGTGTTGTTTCTCTCTCCACCTTCCTTTAATTGTATTTCTTACTCTCCTTCCCAGTATCTTCTCATGTATATAGATTTTTCTACAATAGCACATCAGCATTATTCCCCTAAAATCATAACACCTCTTCCTGTCTCCTTTCTTAAAAATCAGTATTTTAATTCCCTTCTTTCAGTCTTCCTTTATCATGTTCTCATTCCATATCACTCTCAGAACCTGTCTGACCACTGTACTCCTGATTCTCCTGTAGCTATTATGATTTCTACAGTCATTTCGTCCACACTAGGGGCTTTTCCTTGTTTCATCCTATTTAATATGTCCTCCACCTCTTTCCATGTGGGACCAATTTCCTACTCATCTGCTAGTTATTCATACTCCACTGTTTCACTCCCATCCCTTTCCTCTTCCCGGATGAGCATCTTCTCAGAATATCTCAACTATAGTTTCTTTTATTCTTCTCCTTTTTTCATCATTCATCCTTCTTAATCCATAATTCTAACTTAATGTGTTTCCTCTCCCCCCTGTTTCTCACCTGAGTATATAAAACATTCTGGCTTCCTTCCTCATTCCTTTCAAACATTTATTTTAATTTTTGCATCCAATTCATTGCTGGCTTACCATACAACTCACTTTGCTCTTTTCTTCTTCTCTCTATATTCTTTTTGTGTTTCTTCATTCCTATTATTTAAACTCCTTCTGAATGCTTTACTTTTCTCCTCCACTGTTTCCTTCACCTTATTGTTCCACCAGCGTGTCTCCTTCCACTCTTCCACTTGTCCTACCACACACTTCCTCTGTAGCTCCCACCAAACTTTTCTTAAACCTTTCTCTTCCACCTCTACACTTAGTATCTCATCCTTGGGCAATCATTGCAATTCATTGACTTTCTTAGGTACAGCTGTCTTTCCTCTTAATATGTTATCCTCAGCACCCTTATTATTTCTTGTTTTGTTATTTTTCTCCTACATTTCCATCCCTTTATGGATCCAGAAATTATATTATATTCTATCATCATTATTCTGTACTTTCTGTTAAAGCTGTGAATAATAAAATAGTAAATTGGTCATAATTTCTAAGTGATTTCAGCCACTAACAGTACATAAAGTGGGAGAATATCAAAAGTATCACTGTTTTATATTCGTACAATGCTTTCACTGAATGGTATGCACTAATAAAACAAGGAAAAATTATGAAATTTAAACCTTAGAAATGGTTGAAATAGAAAACTAGTAGAAAAGTACTATCTGGGTTCTAGTTCTTTTTCATAGGCTCTTACAATATGTACCCACATGGATTTATACATTTTGAATTGTAAATGTCCCCTACAATAAATCTCTTTTAATTCTAAAACAGCACTTAGGTGTTTTCACTTTAGAGAATGTATTTTACCTGGTCTAGATGTGTGAGCAAGTTGTGTGTAAGTATCAGTTCTGTGGCATAGGTAGTGCTGTCAAACGCAGTCCTTGGTATTGATGTAATTTTATTGTAAGACATGTCCAGTACAGTTATGTTGGCACAATTCTCAAAAGCTCCAGGCTCAATCTTGCTTATGGCATTGTGAGAGATGTTAATTTTGACCAGAAACAAGTCTTTAAAGGCTAACTTCTGCACTTCTGTTACTTCGTTTTCTGACACATCAAGTACCTGAAAACAAAACATATTATATAGGATTCAAACCAAGAGTATTATCTCTGCACTAAAATAAGAGAGTTAAAAATACAAATGAACATTTCACTTTTTGAGCAACTTAGAGCTAGAGAGCCATGAATATTATATTCCTGAATTGGATTAATAGCTATGGTATATGGTTTAAGCAATAGGTTTTACAATTAATATTTTCATCAAAGTAATATAGAAATTGATAATGAAAAGTATTGTTTTCTGTATGTAAGCTAAATCTGGAAACATAACACATCTATGTGATACAGTATTCCTATTTTTAGTAAATTGTTTACAAAGCTAGTTTTTGCTTTCTTTCATGAGTACCTATATAATTATATATTTATATATTATATTTTTTACAAATATGCAGTGGAGGATGGCAATGAGAAACATACAAAAAGCCAGTCGGGTGTATTGAGGGTGGCTTTTCCTAAATGGTTTTTCACTCTCGCTATATGTAAATATGAGTACACTTAATCAAATTTCAACCTTTCCCATCCCTAACACACTTGTGTAATTATTAGGCCTACATATGTTTACAACCCGAAAGAGTAGTGAGATGCTTTTGGTAAAAAAAAAAAACTATGTATCAAAAGCTATTGCCATATAAAAATTTCACACACATACAATATTCATAAAATTACATTTACACTAGAGGTGTACTGATGCAAAGATTAATGAATTATAACTGGGCGTTTATGGATAAACTGCTAATGAATCATAATTGCAGATGATCATATATTGATGCATTGCTAATGAGTTATAATCACAGATGATTATACATTAATACATTGCTAATGAATTATAATAGCAGATGATCAGATATTAATAGATTGCTAATGAATCATAAACATAGATGATCATTTATTAATACATTGCTAATGAATCATAATACAGATGATCATACTCATATATTCATAGATTGATAATAAATCATATTAGAATGTTCATATATTAATATTATACATTGTCAATGAATCAAAATCATAGATGATAATTTATTAATACATTGCTTATGAATCATAGTCATAGATGATAATTTATTAATACATTGCTTATGAATCATAATCATAGATTATAATTTATTAATACATTGCTTATGAATCAAAATCACAGATGATCATATATTAATGCAATGCTAATTAATCATAATCACAAATGGTCATTTATTAATACCTTGATAATGAATGATAATAACAGATGATATATTAATACATTGCTAATGAATCATAATAGCATATGATCATATATCAATAGATTGCTAATAAATCATAATCAAAAATGATCATATATTGGAGGACAGTTTAAGAAATGTCCAGGTTTGTTTGTGGGCTGCTACCAGGGAGGCAAGACTATACAGGAAGGGCTGTACTTGTGATCTTCCTCTCAATATCATAGTCAACCAACACCACACATAATAATGAAACGCGCTAATATATGGGCATAATCATCATAATCATCATCAACTGTTTCAAACCTGTGGCCGGATCAGTTTAGTAAAATCCCTCCATTATCATCTATCCTCCCACCACTCTTTCTCCTTTAATTTCTTCCATTCTTCTACTCTCACTTAAAACTTTCTGTTATCTGGTCCTCTCATCTCTTTATTTCATGTACAGCCTCTGTTTCCCGAATAACTTCATTCCTTATCTTGTTTCTCCTTGTGACAGCTAACATGCTCCTCACAAACTTCATCCCCATGGCCTCCACTTTCCTAGTATCTCTTACATGTTTCTGATGCATATGTTACATTGGGTACAAAGTACTCCCTTTACAAGACTTCTCTTCTCCATAACATGTCTCTTACACACCTATACCACAACTCTCCCTGCTGTCCTATTCTCAACAGATCCTCTCTACTTCCCCCTTTCTCCGCAATCACGCTTTCAAGATATTTTATGTTCTGTACTTTTTTCAGCTCTACTCCATCCAACCTCACTAGTATTTACCCTCTTCCTTGTATTTACCATCACTTCACACTTCACCATGCATGTTAAATGTCTGTAAAGGGCAAGTGTGAGTGTAAATGGGAGGAAACCATTTAACCATTTACTAGAACAGTCTTTTCAAGCCTGTTACCTGCCCCTGAAAGATGTTCTTTTTATGTTTGAGGAAATGGGAAGTTGTGACCAATAGGAATGTTGGCTTTGTCTGGCTCTAAAAATAATTAACATAAAAACAAATCAAATGAAAAGAAAAGAGCAAAATATCAATTGCATTAGAATTATCTTATGTAAATAAATTTGAAATCTTTAAAAACAAACATAAAAAAAGAAAATATTACTATTATTGTTGAAAAAATATAATAATTAGTAAATAATCATCCTATATAGGCCTAAGATATTATGCCCCAAACTGTTTTCACTTTATAATAGTACAAAAAAGTGTAGGACCCTAATGAGTAATAAGACACAATGCTAAAATAAATTAATAATTAAAAAATCTTGCAAATGAAAACCTGGAGAATGCAACAATTTTTCTTGGCACTATTTTGTTTCCAAGTAGCTTGACCCTATTACTTTTTTCCAAAATATTTAGTCAGCAATTTCCATGATGTTATTGATGACCACGCTTGTTTCACTTAGAACTTTAAATAATTTATAAAATTTGTGTAGCCTATATATTATTTAAGTAAACATCTCTTGCATTAAAAATAATCTTGACAACGTTTTGATTGTTTATAGTTAGCCATTTTGAGTAAAATTTTTAACATAACTTAACAATTTTTACTGGGAAATCAGTTCAAATAAATTATGAAAAAATTAAATACTTGGAAATAGTTTACAATAATATACAATTATTTGATTTTTGGAATTACTAACTAGAGCAAACTTTTACTTTATGTAACTTTGGTCCAATTATTAGCAATCAATTTTTGAACTCACTTTCGGACATCCGAAAGAAATTTCGGAAGCTGCCATTACATCTGTATTCAAGCTTAAAAACATTGACATCTTCATGTTTTAACTCTACTATCAAATCACTACCCAAAATCTTCTTTTACGCTGCAATTTTGATTTTTTAAATGCAATTATAGTGAATGAAGTCAAACATTAAGTATGTCATCCTCGTCAAACATTTTTCTTTCGAATGAATTTTTCTCTGTCGATTCAGTGGGAACAAAGGAAGCTAATCTGCTTGTTGCTCGATACTTGTTGATCGACAGTGTAGATTCAGGGGGAGGGGGGAGAGGCGTGGCTTTAGATATACATTATTATATTTTGCAAAGCATAAATGGCCAATTTCAGTATAATTTTTATATTTTTTTTTTAGATATCTACAAATGTTTTTCAATATACTTATTCACCTGCACATTAATATTGTTGATCAGCTGGGAACATACCTAAATTCACCATGGAGTGTTGGGAGTATCACATGGTACAGTTTGACAAGGTATTACACCCTGGGAGCAAAGCTACAGCAAGGTTCATTCATCAAAACATCTGAGAGAAGAGTTATTAAGTTTAACAAATGGTTCCAGTCCTTTCCCATTCTACAAAGTAGAATTGATAAAACTATCTGGTTATTAACACCAGCTGACTCACCTCTACAAAGTTGAGCTGGTAGAACATCTGGTAGTCTATCTTGGTGATCTTGTTTCTAGCCAGGTCCACTGTTCCAACTCGGGTGACAGAGCCAAATGTCCCTCGACCAACATCAGCGATCTGGTTGTCATTAAAATATAGACGACGGATGAATCTCATCCCACGAAACGAGTTTGAGTCCAGTCGACGCAACTTGTTGAAACTCATGTTAAGGACTCTTAGTACTGTATTGCGGGCAAATGTACCTCTGGGGAAGTAGAATACTAGTCACACACTTAGCAAAATATTTGTTTTATTTTAATGACATTAACATACAAAATTACTAAAAATAAGATAAATTAAAATCAAGAAACTATTTTTAAATAGAGTTTTATAGATATTTATAGAGAATTAATGGCTTACTAAGATTCATTTGGGTTTCTAAAGCATATACCTGTCCAAAATACAATAACTGTGATATTTTAGCATACTTATACAACTTGGAGATTTTGTTTCCCATTTTATAAAAACATCATCAACTGTATCCAGCCTGTAGTGAGGTCATTTTAGTAAAATGCCTCTATCTTCCTCTATCGTTCCAACCATTCTTCTTCCTTTAATTTCTTCCATTCTTCCCCTCTCCCTTGAACACTTCTGTTATCTGCTCCTCCCTTATCTTTCTTGGCCTCCCTTGTGGTCTTTTTCCCACACACTTCATTTCCATCATTCTCTTTGGCATCCTCTATTTTTTCCATACCATCTCAGTCTTTCTTCCCCTGCTATCTCCTCACTTATCACCATACTTCCCCAACACCTGGGCCTGGAAATTTGAAATTTTTCTTGGCAGGAAGGTAGTGGGACTACCCATATAGCCATAAGAATTTAAACTTTAGAAATTTCAAAATGGGACTCCTGGAAATGGAGTGCCTATAATTTAAATACAACCTTTTTAGATGAGGTAGAAAACTAAAATTTGGTATAGACTACAGGCAAACAACTCCGATAACCCCCTAAATCTTAAAATTTGATAATTTATAGGTGTGAATTGGAGAGAATTGATTAAGGATCAAAAACTAATAGTAAGCCACCACCTACTTACAGTGTGGTAGAAAACAAATTCGGCAGGCAGATAAAAATCCCAGTTAAAATAAATATTAAGAACTGAAAATTTCATATTTTAATTGAGACTTTGGGAAGCTGGTGGGGTAGGGGTGCTCGAAATAGATACAACTATTATAGAACACTAGTTTTATATGTGGTTTTAAACCCTTTTAAAATGTATACTTTTTAATTCTTTTTATTTACCTTTTTGCTCTTTTTACCATTTTTCCCCCTTTTCCTTTACTACTTTATTTATTGTTTTAGTCCTTTTTAGCTGGATTCCTGCTGTTAAAAAATAACCAGATTAGATTTCATTTTTACCTTTTTTGCCCCTTTTAACGTGTTTACCATAGAATAACTCTCTCGGGCACAGCTGGGTATTTCATGTAAAAAGGTGCAAATAGTTTAGAAAGGGTAAAAATGAAATATAATTATTTAAAAAAATAAGAAGGGCACCTAAGCAAAAAGGTTAAAAAGGATTATAAGGGAAAAAAGACAAAATGTGCAAAAATAATAGAAGAGGAGCCACTGTATTTCCTATGCAACTAACAAAATCTTGTGGTAATAAGTTATTTGAGTTGAAGTGAGCTCATTAAGTGTCTGTTTTCCCAAACAACTCAAATCCAAGTACAGCTCTAGCTGTGATCATAGCTACCTGGTAAGTTCCAAGATGGCGTTGTTTGACAAGTTGCACCAGGACATCTTATTGAGGTCAGCAAGATGGGACGAGTCAAGCTTGGTGATGTTGTTGAATGACAGATCAAGGACCTCAGCATCTCTCAGGCCTCGGAACTGGTTCTTTTTCAGCTCCTTTAGGTGGTTTCCATGAAGATCTAACACCTTCAACAACATTAAGTTGAGTTGTCTAACATGTTCAACATCCTAGACGATAACTAGTTGGTTCGATCGTTTCATGCAGATCTAACACATTGTACAGCAATCAGCTGGATTAATTGATTCTTGTGTACCTTCGATTCATCCTGAAAGGTGGCAAGTTCACCTTACTATTATTATCATTATTATTATTATTAGCACCACGTCTTACTACCCATTCGGGTTATACGCACCTACGCTAATGTGTAATGGTAGGGTGATTGTGAGATGAAATGAAGGACCTACAGTTTAACGTGGAATCCGAACCACGGTGGAGCTTCACCTTACTAAGTTACACTATGGTATAGCTTGTAAGAAGATGGTGCCATAGTGTAATCAGTCATGGTATGACTGTTACAATGTTTAATATGTGTACCTCAAACATATTTAGTAACAAAGCCGGTTTGGAAGATGCATGTGGCCATCAAACAACATATTATGGTTTATTTGCAATAGTTTTAGTTGTATCTAACTACACGTTTGTTTTATTCGAAGTTATACTTGTTAAAGGCAAGATAATTATAAGGGAGAGCCTCCAGTAAATATACTAATACTCATCTTAGAGCGATTTTTGAAAGGCAAAAAAACAAACATTGAAATTCACAATGTGTAAACGATATCTAAGTGATTCAAAATGAAATCCATCTTTGAGGACAACATGCAAGAACAATGGTTTGTTACTAGCATCTCAAACTAATTACCAGCAAAAATATAAATAATATAACTAACCAACCTTGAGTTTACGAAGTGGTGCTAGTGCCTCTGTTGGGAGAACCGAAAGGCGTCCATTGGTGAGATGAAGTTTCTCCAGGTGATTTGGAACAAGACCTGCACCAAATGCATCGGTTGGGAGGGAATCAAACTCATGACCGTCGATGTTGAGAATAGTCAGGTTACCAAGAACCTGTAGGGACATTATTAGTTATGTTAGTTTTATTAGAGCATAAACTTATTTCACAACTTGCCAACTTTGATCACAACTTGGAAGATTGGTTTTTAACTTTTATTTGCTCAAAGTTTCATTTTCTAATTTAATTTTTTTTATTAATAATAAAATTAATAATAAAACGGTATTGGCTATTCACTGTAAGTATTATAGTTATTTTATTTGGTTTGACTTGTTTAGTATGTTGTGTAAAATTCAAGGAAATGATGTGTTTAGGTTTGGAAGAAATCAGGCCAATCAATAAATTTAGTTCCTAATGTAATAATGGCTTTTATACATTTGAACTGCTGCTAAAAACATTCACAAATGACACAATGATTTATTTTGTTCTAAAACTTTATTATTAATACTCGTAAATCATAATTAAGTAACACCTAAACTATAGTTCCAAGTTTAGGTCAATTATTAATCATCTTTAATGATCATTTAAGTGTAAGATAATTGTTTTTATATACTCAGGCACACCCTACTCTGATATGCTTAAGTATTTAATGAGCATTTAGGGACATCCTCAAGAGT
This sequence comes from Timema cristinae, assembly GCA_039000515.1. NCBI lineage: Eukaryota > Metazoa > Arthropoda > Insecta > Phasmatodea > Timematidae > Timema > Timema cristinae. The sequence goes on from JBCFYV010002103.1 coordinate 96,556, forward strand.
AAAAGAGTAACTTATATATAATTTTTGTAGCTGTGTATAGGTGGAGTTAAAGGGGTGGGAGATGGACTAGTGTATGGGTGAATGAGGCTGGGGGGGATCGAAACCAATGGTAACTCGTGGAGAAATCACTAAAAGTTGATTCAAGATATATAAAAGTTTTATTATTAATTGTCTGTCATCAACCAAATACTAGTTAATTAATATTGGTAATATTCACCTTTAGGATGCTCCTTGTAAATCTTCTGATTGTAAAACTAGCAGTGAACATTTTGAATGCCTTCATTCCCTACATTCAATATGGTATTGGAAACAAAAGGACATGTCTAGGGATGAGCCAAGTGAGTTGGGTCCAAGAAAAGAATGTGAACATTTTTGTTATCACGTGTAAGATCTTACTTGAGGAACTAACCAGAGGAAAGAGCATACATTGTTAGTTATTACAAGGTTGGAAGGTTTGTGTTAGAAGGGAATCAGTGGTAACAGAATTGGCCTGTTGCTAATATAATAGTGTTAGTTAGTTACATTAAAATATGTCAGATCTTAAAAAAAACCTGTCACCTGGTTAGTAAAACAATTACCAGCAGAAACTATTCTCTATGAAACACCAAAGAGGTGAGATGTGTTTTAATTTTTTTATTTCCCTATGTTTCACTACATACAGTATTTGCTTCTACGTATAATTTGTCTACTAATAGCGTTATTGTTGTAAAAATAATAGAGGTAGAATGTAGAGGAAATGTACCCGCACATGCATGTGAGGGGAGAGTAGGAAACCATTTAGGGAAAAAACTCTCAATACACTAGGCTGCAAGTAATAATAATATTATATTTGTTCATGTGTAAGTTTTAAGATAACAATATTATTATATTTTTTCTTACAAAACATTCTAATATTTTTTGAACATATTTATTTTTGATAAAATAAATTGAAGGATGACTTCCGGGCACGGGAATCAAACCCGGGCCAAGGTGTCATTTTTCATCTTATTTGAATATGATTGAGATATGGCTAATTTACGTAGTTATAGTCATTATTCCCCCAAACTTCACCTTTCATACATACCTCCTTAATGTATATGTTGCTTTCTTCCATACATACTTTCACTTTTTCACGCGAAGAGAAAATATCACAATCCTTAAAAAATGACCTTTAGATTATGATAAATTAAATATTGAAATTTAATTTGCTGAACCCATACAATTTATCGGTAAATTATGTATGTCTGTCAGTACCTAGTGCCACAACCAAAATGGTTTGATGGCTTTTGTTCAAACTTGATATTTAAACATTATAAGTTCATTATGTTGATTGATACTTTTGTCGAGCTGATCATTAAGTATGATGTCCACTCTTTGTCGGCCAAACATTTTCAATTGAAAAAAAGCATTGGACATAGTGTTTAGCCTTGTCACGTCTCTGCCTAGCTGTACTAAGTGCTAAAGATCATCAAAACCATTTCTACTCCATACGCTTCCTTCTGAAGAAAATAAAAACCAAGGCCAGCAGAACAATTTATTCCTCTTTTTGCAACAGTTAACCACTCCACCATCTTGTAATGTTGAAAAATGCGTGTGTATACTTCTGTCTTAGTTTTATGTACAGTTTTTAAGAGTGGTAGTAATTGATAGATTTTCACCAATACTTGGTGAAGGAAACTTCTTTCTACCAATATCGTCCAACACTTGCATTTTGGGTATATGTCAATTATCTCCTAAATAATAACTAGTTTACAACTTGAAACTCACTGTCACAGTAATACTTTTCACTCCCTGCAACTAAAAAACACGAATAACACCGCATATGAGAAACATTCCGCTCGTTCTCGCTTTACAAATGACAGGAGCTGTAAGACTAGTCCGCTCATGGATCCGACAGTTGATTAAAGACAAAACATCTTTATACAAAACGTCGAGTCTTGTCGGTTGCAGTTTGTGGGGGTCTGTTTTTCTGTCTTTAGACGCCTTGATTTCTTGTAGTATTCCCGCCATTTCCAAACGAAAGTCGAGTTTCCCTCATTTACGGGCCAAGCGGTAGTTACATGACTGATCTCAGCTGCTGGGGCATGCACAGTGTCCGTCGGAAGGTGTCATGTCAAATACGAAACTTGAGGAACCTTGGTCCAACAAAGAATAAAACGTTTAACGACGTCAAAAGGCGTCTTAAGACAGTGTCAAAGCCTGTGTGTGGGCCTCCATTTAACCTCACGTTGAACAGAGTGCATCGAACACCTTCTGACACTGTCAGACAAATATCTTGTCGTAAGGCAAAATGTCGGATCCAGTGTGTGGCCCGCCTAAGCAAGCCGCACGTATTCCGACATGTACAGCTAAAACCTGTCCCCCATCCCTCCTTTCACGCGCGTCACCAAACTTGTCGGTAGACGCGGTCTCAAAGAGAGAAGCATACCCCACGAAAGTATACAGAAATAACCAAGAGGCCAGTAGCCACGTGAATTCTTAAAAGACAGCTACCAGTCACCCTCCAATTTAACACCAGAAGGCCACAAAACTACATCTAGTTGGGAACCAAATTACGTATCCTGTTGTGTGCGGTCCACAAGCAGAACATTAGATTATGGATTAATAGTCTTATTTTTATTTTCCTTTGGGCATAGGTGTGCGGTGAACGACAGCACACATAGAAAATACGCCACTTTGAAAATGAAAACTAACTGAATTATTTGTATGACTTTGTTTGCGTGGTCAAACAAGGGAAACTTTTCAGGGGATGGGAATTTTGAGTTAATGTGATCGCCAGGAGTACATCCTATGGTAAACACACATATTATCTTTTTGTAATTCATTTTGAGTTAGAGGTCGTAAGTTCTAGAAGGTAAAACAGACCTAATCTGGTTTAATTTCATGTCTGTAATTTAAATTTTCTAGTGATCGTAATGGTGACAGATGCTAAAAAAACGTTTGAAAACCTAGACGGTGCGTTTAATTGAACCAAGTGGTAGTAACAAATATGAACCTCGAACATTAAGAAATGGTGACTATTATAGATGTAACCTGAATATGCCCTGTTTACGTAGAAGCTTCTATGACAGACAATCAGATAAATATTGAGGACCGCACGAAGTCTCCTATCACGAGTGCAGTGAGTCAACCCACTGCCGCTTGATGTATACCAACACCAAGGGTATATGGAACCAGCTTTTCAGCATATATGAGTAGAGCAGCAATCAACGATTGAGTCTGTTGATGACACATTTTCCAAGCTTGAGTGCGATCCAAACATAGAGATTGTAGCGTGCATTGCAAAGGTCAAGATGTTGTTTGTATATATGAAAACATAGTTCGTCAAGGAGGGTCATACAAAATACAGGTTGAGCTGATGCATAGGAGAAATTTTGGCGATAGTTGGGCATTCATTCCGGGAATTCAGCAACGTTTGGGAGTCTCTTGATGACAGCAAGCGCACGACGAACAGCTTAATTGAGAAGCTGTGTACGATCGAAAAAAGGCTGGGCCCACTCGAGGCACTTGATTCTCTGACATCTGAACCGCATAGCAAAGCACAGCAATGGCATTTAGTATTTGAAAATATAATTATATTTGAAAGTGATTTTTGTCAGTTCCATTTTAGGATTCCCTTCGTTCTAGGATCTGTGTACTCGTATCACCTGCCTGGTCGCATCACATGACGGCATACAAGCAGTAATTTTCCACGTACAAGAAGTTTTCATCTCTAGTCAATATATCTTTGGCAACTAAAATAAAAAAAATATTAGCCTTTGTTTCCAGTCATGTTAACGTTAAGATGCTGGCCCATGACAAGTGAACCTCTGGATATTTGTAATATTTGGTATGTCCCACAAATCGGTATATCGTCTCTTTTCAGCTCGGAGTGGGGCAGAGCATGGTGTTAGTGTATTCATGGAGCGCCAACAAATTACAATTGAACGCGACAATCTCGTATCAACAGGTGAGTGGACAACGTACATGTAAATCATGGTCATGGTTCCGCGAGAGTGATAATCGACACGTACGGAAGGTGCTTGAGAAGATGGACAAGAAGGTAGGCGTGAGAGAAACAGGAGAATTTTATGACGGGTGTGCCATGGTCAAAGTACACTGGGGGCCCTTCAAGTCACGATCAGAATAAACACAGGTTTCTGGTGATCAGATCAACGGACCGATGTCAGTGGAAGTTTTTCTAGTTGCAAGGTATTTCGTGTGTTTAAAGACCGATTATAGCAAGTATTTTTACAATTTTTTACTTTCTCGCTATATTACAGGTAGAGAAATTATTGTGATCATCTAAAGAATTGAACTCAAGATTTTTATGAATGTTGACGTTTCATGACTCCCGAATCAAAAAAAGTGGTTGTTGAATTTCCGCCTGTCTGTCCTGTATCTCGGACTAGAGCCTAAAAAACTATTTTACCCATTTGGCTAAAACTTTGTATCTAGGGTTTTAATTGGGTTGCCCCAAGGAGTTTTTAGAATGGATATTTAACCCTAAAAACAAAGGTAGTTTACTAAAGGGCAGAAAGTGAAAAATTTGATTTTCTCTAATCGGCTCTAATGATTTGGATTAAATTTCATTTTAAAACATTTATAAATATTTCAAACAAAATGGTTACTCTCAATAGTTCGGCAAAATAACTAAGGGTTCCAGTCTAATGCGTAAATTCTTATTTTTTTTAATCATATCTCCGCAACTATTTGAGATATTAAATTACTTATCATTGCAAATATGTAGATCTAGTTATAATACACATCTTTTATGAGAAAAATATTGTTATAAAACCAATAACTTTTAAGCTCTCTCTCTCTCTCTCTATATATATATATATATATATAAAGAGAGAGAGAGAGAGAGAGAGAGATACAAAGTTTTAGCCAAATGGGTAAAATAGTTTTTTAGGCTCTAGTCCGAGATACAGACAGACAGGCGGAAATTCAACAACCACTTTTTTTGATTCGGGGAGTCATGAAACGTCAACATTCATAAAAATCTTGAGTTCAATTCTTTAGATGATCACAATAATTTCTCTACCTGTAATATAGCGAGAAAGTAAAAAATTGTACAGTAAATACTTGCTATAATCGGTCTTTAAACACACGAAATACCTTGCAATATATAATATATATATAATATCTAACCCGAAATGTTGATTGATATCGAGGTCTCATGACCCCTCGAAACCTAAAAAGTGTTTTTTGCAATACCGTATGTCTGTATGTCTGTTTAACCCTAAAATTAAGAGTAGCTTAGTAAAAAGTGAAAAATAAAAAAATCGATTTAAAGAAAATCGATTTGCTCAAAATCGGCTCTAACGATTTTGATCTAGACTTTGCTTAAGATTATAAATAGACCGACTATTTTCATTTTCCCATGAAAATGATTTTAAGGTACTTTACAGAAGCGGAAATTTCTGTATCCACTAACTATTTGAGATACTAAATAGCTTATCATTGCAAAATTGTAGTACTATTGAAAATTTAAAAAAAAATGTATATCAAATTTTTTTTTATAAAACCAATAATGTCTGAGATATTGGCAAAAAGACATATTAATGCAATTTTGTTAGTTTTAGTTGTAAAGAGACACTAATTAAGTTTTAACGCAATAATTCTCTAATGTTATAGAGTAAGAAATAAATAAGTCTTTCAAAAATTGTATGTTCTATTTCTTTCAAATTCTTAGGGGAAAATTTTGTACAGCAATAATCTATCTCTATAATTTTAGATTCAATAGTCAATATTTGCCTATTTTATTGTTAAAAATTAATAAACCAGGAGTTTAATAGCATTGCAATAAGCATCGGATGTGCAACTCATAGTAAAATGTTGAAAATTTTAAACTGAAAGTCGACATTTTAAAACAACCCTTGGGGACCCAATTTCAATATTTTTACTTTCTCGCTCCCTTACAGGTAGAGCAAATATTGTGACCGAAAAAAAAAACCTCTAGATTTTGTTGAATATTGACGTTTAATAATCCCCAAATCCGAAAAAGTGGTTTTCACAATGCCGTATATCTGTCTATTTGTTTGTCTATAATTCAACTTAGAGCCGAAACTATGTGTGGCATCGAATGAGGGAGGGAGGGGGTGGCTATAAAGAGGGGTGCCCACTTGGTTGTCTATTTATAATCGTTTATAGAACGGTTCAAGATGGACAAGTTACAGCAGCTGGTAAATATTGTCGACGCGGTGCCGACCGTAAAATTGTGTGATCTAACCGTAGATCAAAAGTACTCGGTGGATAAACTAAAAGCTGTCAATACAAAGTTCAGGAGACATCTAATAGCCTATCTAGACGGTGAGTTTTGTGTATTTCTACCCTGTCGTTTTGGTACTCTTACAGATGAAGACGTGTGTGAGTTAAATAAAGAAAAACTGGTATTTACCTGCGCCGGAGTAAAACCCGGTTCACCTACCATTGTAAACTTTGAACGCGTTTAAGAGACGGTGCAGTTAACAACGACAACATCGGGCAGCGGTGCTTTTAGTACAGAACGTTTAGCTCTCAGATACGCTCACCATTCTTAGAACAGGCTATATTAATTTAATGTTTGTGGATCATACGATTGAGGAGTGTTCCTATATGACTGGGGAGAATGTTCACAGTGTGGCGGTGAGTGATAGACATGTGATTTACAAAATAGAGGAGCGAGGCTATATCGAGTTTTGCGACTCGACCTGTCACACGATAAGAGCGATGGAAGTACTACCCTACGAGAGAATCGAAGAGACTTACATGAGTGATATGACGTGCGCAGTGTATAATTCCCGCAAGGAGATGTTGTGGCTGTGTTGCCAAGCCCTCCACCACCACCCGTCACCACCCTTCATGACGCCGCCGCCCGCAGGGTCACCCGAGTACCCACCACCAGAGTCGTCTACCTACCAGGCATCAGAGTCGCCCGAGTACCCGCAACCAGAGTCGTCTACCTACCAGTCACCAGCGTGCCCACCAGCACCACCGGAGGAGGTAAAGTCCGAAAAACCCGTAAATTTTGAGGATTTAACAATGTACAAAAATTATTCAAATGTTAAAATTATAGGTGAAACGCGCAACGACTACATACTCGGTCTGGGCCGTTTCGGTAACGTTTTCCTTCCACAGTCAATCTAATATTTGGATTGTAAGCGATTTAAATCTAAGGTACGCGTTATGGTATATCTCAGAGGACAAAGTGTGATGTTTAAAAGTGAATTAATAAACTGGACGTGCTCAGGTGTTTGTAGCACTCTGCTGGTGTCATCGGAGCTACCGGTGATATTTTGAAAAAGGTGAGAGGAGAGGAACGCAGTTTGAGAGTAGAGCGAGAGTGTTTATTTATGCTGCATTTACAATTGACATTATGCCGTTTAAATGCTGCGGATCCTACGCAAGGGTCTCCAATCTTATTCGGCACAAACATCAATGTCATCAAACACCTCCAAATGCTGCTCACAAGGATGCCTGTTGGGACGAGGAGGTATTGTGCAGTGCGTTATACCTGAGGAATACAACCGTGTTAAGTGCTTAAACGAACTTGTGAATAACAAAAGTTGTAACATTGTGCTATCAGAAGAGAACCGAATGTTAATGTGCTTGAGTTTGTTGGAAGAGTAAGATTGCCAGGTGAAAACTGTGGATACATTGTTAGTATTCATTCTAGCGCCTCTCAACATGTCCTTTTGGAGTTGGCTCCTACTCATTTTATAGATGGTAGATGTATTTTATATGTATTGGACAAAAGATTTAAATAATGTTGATCCTTGTTTTTGTTATGAATGTTTTAAATTAAACAATTGCTGATTGTCAATCAAAAACTGTCAATAAAATGTTATTTTTAACCCCTTAAATAAGTCGGTTGGAGAATCAAATACATGAAGAAGATGGTAACATTGTTGTAGTGACTTAGGTTGCTACCAGAGATAAAGTATTTTGTCCATAATGTTTGAGACGTAGCTTCTATGATAGTAGAGATAGAGGGTGTAGACGTTAAAACGCAAACATAACAGTTTTATAATATTTATTCACACAACACTTAAACAAAAAAAGAAATTTAATGTCTGCAAAAAAAAAAATGATATAATAATATATTTACTTTTACAAAAAATCACAAGTAATACACTTATTAATTTAAAATAATTTCAAGATCCTCATATGTTGTTACGTTTTAAATATGAAACTATATATGCTGACATAATATATAACATTTGCACAAAACAAAATTAGTTACTTAAACAGCAACAAAAAATTTAACGTTCTCAAAATTATTGATATAATAATATATTTACTTTTACCAAAAAAATCACAAGTAATACACTTATGAGGATCTTGAAATTATTTTAAAATAATATGTTATGTTTTAAATATGAAACTATATACGCTAACATAATATATAAAATTTACACTAAACAAATTATCCGCTTAAACAACAAAGAAATTTAATGTTCGTAAAAATAATTTGATATAATATATTTAACATATACAAAAACCCGCCTCGGTGGCGTAGTTGGTTAACGCACTTTGCGTATTGAGCTCGACTGCTGAGGACGGGGAGATCGAGGTTCGAATCTCGGTCGGGTGAACTGGGCGTGGTTTTTCCTAAATGGTTTTCCACTCGATGATCATGGTTTCTTCTTTAACAAGATTATGAAGAAAGGTATCCACAACATTATCACCCCTATAGACAACTGGAGGTTTCGCACATTTACCTTCGGAATCGACTATTACATATGCAAATCCTGATAGCGTATGCTTCGTCATTTTTGTAGTTGATGAGTGATCAGGATGTGCAGACTGAGATTATAAGCTATATAAGCTTGTATTTATAGGATAGGAGAGAGGTTTGAGCGTAGACGTTAATACACAAACATAACAGTTTTTACAATATTTATTTAAATCGTGAAAAAGTATACATACAGTGTAAAGTATACTGTGAATATTTACAATATATATTTATTAGCATAAACATAACTGTTTTTTACAATATTTATTTACACACAGTGAAAAGTAAAGTGTGAATATTTACAATATAGGAGGGAATAGTGGTCTCGGTACTAAATATGATATACACATAGAGACGGTTTCAAATTTAAAAGAAAATAAATATATATACAAACAGTTTATTATATATTTGAATAGATTTAAATAAATATATATACAAACATATATACATATATATATATATATATATATATATATATATATATATATATATATACAAACAACTAATTGACTATAAAAAATCAGGTAGGGGAAGGATTATACTGGCAAATAAAAATATATAAAAAAGTAACCCGGGTGCATAAAATAAATTAAAAAATATGCTTGTTTTAAATCAGAAAAAATATTTAAAAAAATCTCAAATCTTTGAAAAATGGTATGTCAGTGGAACTGTCTAGAGTGAAAGAAAAAAAAAGATGATTATTCAGCACGTCTAAATAATCACCTTTTAGTCTTAGCGAGTACGTTTAAAAGGACTCTGATACACAAACGGGAACATATTAAAATCATCGGTTATTGGACGTTTGGTGTACACGGGCCGGTAGACTTTAGTCTGCGAAACGGTACATACAGTCGCAAGACTTTTTCTTACAATTTTGTGCGGTATCTGTATGTATCTTTCCGAGGCCTGTTCGGTGACCATCGCTTTCAAAACGTCAAAATTAACATAGTTCCGGTTTCCATAGTTTATGGTGATCCCGCCAAACTTGCACACCTTTTTTGTTTTGGCATGATCGCCACCAACACAAAACTCGGTACGCGTAATTCTTGGGACCGCCAGATACAAAGGCGCTAATGTAGCTTCCCAGACCGTAATCCTGAAGTTCATCAGTGAGGTCACCTAAAAAGTCTCCGGTCAGTAGACTCCAATCGCCGGGGGGTTCGATGAATAGAACGCTATCTGTTTCATGATACAAAACGTGGTCCCCAAATTGTTCAAGGATGCTGTATAAATGCAACTTAGCCATAGCAGTCGTGTAGAACGCCACCGCCACACTCGTGTTAGGGCGCAACGCGTCACGCACATCCTTGTAATTGGGGAACATAACCTCATCATTTACATCAATGACGCTGTCCATATTTATGTACGGATCCGTCAGGTACTTGTGGATGCCCTGATAGTCTTTAACAACGGCTACGTGTGGTAAATCGGGTCTTTGCCCAAACTTTACCCATAGTGAATTTAAAAAAGTTTAGCTAGAGTGCGGAGACCAAGGTTTTTACAAACAGAGTCGAAATCGAGTTTTACCCCTTACCTTTCCTCATAATTTTGAATATATGCTAACTTTTCCACTTGTGAGGTACACCCCTCTGGCCATCTGCTGGCTTCTTGTTTAATTTTCAAAAAAGTATCAATGTACCCGTGAAACAATCCGCCAGAACGTGTCTAACGGTCGTAAACAGATACATTGTACTCCCACACTTTGTGTACTGCTTCAACGGTGTAGCCTTTCTACACGGCTTTCCGGATATCTTCAATCGCCCAGACGCCTGTCAACCAGCAATATTTTTTGCCGTTGTGCTGACACGCGCCATGGTTTTTCTCCTCCCCGCATTTCCTGCATAAGATGAACATTAACTTGTCGTGCATCCATGTAGGCAATACGGGCAATAATACATCCCATGGAGGCGTCACTGTAACTTTGGCAATGCCTTCTACTTGATCTATTGACGGACAATTTGGTTCAAAGTGAATTTAGGGGTGGCCGACTGGGTAATTTTTGTACTTGCAAACATAAGGATACAATGAACACACATCCAAGTACTTGATCTTCTCCCACCAAGAAAGGTTTGCTTCATTGAAGAGCTTGATAAAATTTGTACGCCCGCCAAAGAATGCATAACGGGGCTGAGAGGCTCCTTGGTATACACCTCGTGCCGGAGTACAAATTGCTGCAAGTCCTTGTCTGTGCGTTTCATCGCATTAAACATTCACTCACACATCTCTACGACCGTGTAGCCGGCGTTTTAAAACTTTTCCAAACAATCCATGGTCGCTTCATAGCGTGTCTCCATGGTCTCAGGGGACTATTTTTGATAGGGATGCTCTTGTCAGGGTAACAGAGAGGGTACCCATGCGAATAACAGCCCAGAACTGAAAGACGGTGGTGGTGGTATCTTCAGCTTTAACAACGCCGTCTACACGTCGCCCTAACAAATATTCCTCACGGCTGTTACCCGCATGAAGAATAGAGACACCACGTTGATGGGCCTCCCAGCAGAGCCATTGTACTGCGACGTGCGACTGTTGGTCTGCACACCGATAGCCACCGTTAGGGATAGTACCGATAGTATTCTCAATAAGACGACTTTGGCGGTAAACCAACATGGCCGCTTCAGCTATCGAACACGCCTCTCTAAAAGGATCCACCTTTATTTCTCCATGAGCATGACTCTAAACTTTAAACAGGCCTTCCGTAAGATCTCTACATCTTTCCCACAATACAGTTCCAACTCGAGTTTAAAATCAAAGACATACTTTTCTTTGACCAATGCGTCATACCACTTCTCAAAGTGCTTCTTTCCCTCAACTGACATCTCGCCGATGCCGTAGTCCTTCTTTGGCAGCAAGGGCCACGTATACCCCGCGTTTTCTTTTTTATTGAAAAAATGTGAGAAATGTCCCTTGGCCAAAGACTCGTCCAGGGCGAATATTTTGGGCATTTTGGACAAAGATATCGGGAGAAAGTTCAGCGAGTCAATAAAGTGGGGCGGCCCTTAACGCATGGACATGATTTTCCCACCGTTCATTATCATTTCTGGAGTCCATAGTTTTACCTCCATCATATAACTTAAAATAAAATTTCCATCATAGGATTTTGCGTTATGGCCTAGGAGGGTGATATCATTAAATTTTGAAGCTTTATTTTGTTCTATAAATTTAAAAAATTTGGTCCATTGTGTTATCACCCTTGAATATGCTAGTCCTATCGCACCCACATTCAGTGCAATGATAGTATTTGCATCTATATGAACACAGGCCCTGCAACACGTCTGCACGACACATAGGTTAGGTTCGTGCAAGTACGTGCCGGCCGCATCTTGAAGAAGAGTTTCTTGCCTGCATTCAAAAAATGGAATACAAACATGAAATTGCTCTTTACCAGTGACGGCTTTGATGGGGCCTGCTTCATATAACAGAAATAACCAAAAGGACGATATGAATCGCACACTCTACAAAAAGCCTCATAACACCTGTATGAATATTCTGCTCTTTCCAAACTGAAAAATTGCCCACAGACCTTGCAAACCTTGGTGACATCACAGACCGACCTGTGACCTCTGCAAAAACCGGGTCGTTTATGGTTAAAAGCACGTGTGGTTTGTGAACCAGCGTCCAGTCTTTACAGACCACAGATCGGCTGCGCTACAAACCGCTTTAGCGTGGCACTTTTTGCACGTGGACTAGCACTTGTGCTCGTTCTTTGTGTTGAACGGCACACGGCATTCGCGGAAAAAGTACGAGCACTTAAATGCGGCTGTCAAGGATGTTATGACATCAAAATGGTTTGTCTTATCGTCGTGAAAACATAAATCCATGTCTCCTTTAAAGGAATGTTCGGAGGGAGTAGGCCCCTCATATAGGACCCGTCTCCTCCGACGTTCCCTAAACACTGAGATTTTGTATTCGGTGAGGTATGTTTTAAATTGTTTCAGTTCAGTTATTCCACCACCTTTCAAAAGATTCACACGGGCATCACGGCATAGTTCCTCTGCTTTGAGTTTTTGAATAAGACGACCCATTTTGATTTGTCTAAAGGTGTTCACATCCATGCATACTGGGTCTCTTTTATTATCACATATAGCTTTGGCGACAACCAAGGCACGGGCAAGGCAAAGTATGTCACCATTTTGAATCGTAATTATCCCTTTGTTATTACGGCTATATGTGCCTGCGGGAGAGAGTTTATCACAATAAGGACCACTCCCGTGAGGCTCCTAAAATTGGCTGAGTTTAACGTACAGTGGTTCTGTACTCAAAAACAAACTATTGCTTTGCAAAAAGCGACTTATGTTATCAAGCACAACTCGAGCGTCTAATTGATCTACTCGCCTAAATGAGACATACACAGGGTTCAGCGTAGAGTCAGTGCTATTCAAAAGTAAACCGGCATGATCATCGGCGCTAACGCCATGGTCCTGCAGCCGATGGAGCAAATCAGTAATTTGATCTTCAAGCTAGCTTAATGCGTCACGATCGCTTGCTGGAGCACCAAGATGTACGGTATTTTATCTACTAGTATAAAAGAAACGCTTCAACTGTTTAATCCTCTCTTCTACGATACGAAGAGGGATGCCATTTGACAATGCCCCGCCTATATGATTTACCGGGCCACTGAATCCCTGTTGAGGGACAACCACGATCCCAGTCTCCTGCACCGCAGCTGGGGCTCGAGCACAGTCTCCTAGGCTCGATAGCGGTGCTCCTGCAGTGTGGTTAGAGGGACTAGTAGCCAGTGGTGGTGGGAGGACTGTCCCTCCATTTACGGTCTCCAATTCAACAATATCACACACCGCCACATGTCAAAGTAAGCACTGTTATAAACATGTGTGTATTTTTTCTTTAAAATGTATAATACTTTCGGTATTAATATAATATGTTAAATAAATGCTTTAGATGAATCCAACATTCACTGAAGTGAGACAGCATTTGCATGGAGGGAGAGTGAAAAAAACGCCCTTAATTTACTGTGGCAAGATTCGAACCTCGAACTTTTCTGGCCGCGACCGTCTTGCTATACACGAAACCAACGCTGTAGCCAACACACCGCAGGGGTAAATTATTCAGAAACAACTGTTTTATTAAATAAAATTTTAGGGTGTGAAACTATATTTTGTTGACATAATAAATAACATTTACACAAAGCAAATTAGTCACTTAAACTGTAAGCCAAAATTAGAGGAAGTGCACCAGCATTTTGAAAGGAGGGAGAATAGAAAATCTATCAGAAAAAAACTTCTCATATAAATTCCTAAGTAATATTAAATACAACTTTAAGTATCGTTTAAAGTTAGACTATATATTGTTAACATAATAAATAACATTTACACAAAGCCAATTAGTCATTTAAACTCCAAACCAAAATTAGAGGAAGTGCACAAGCATTTTGCAAGGAGGGAGAATGGAAAATCTATTAGAAAAAACTTCCCACATAAATTCCTAAGTAATATTATATACAACTTAAAATATCGTTTAATGTTAGACCATATTTTGACATAATAAATACTGTAACACAAAATTAGAGGAAGTGCACACGCATTTTGCAAGGAGTGAGAATGGAAAACCTCCCTAAATACACTTGACGCTGATGAAGGAATTTATAATATTTATTTTTTAAATTGAGTACTATTCCAATGGATTTGTTTACAATAAACACACACACACCCGTCATAAATGAAAGTGTACAGATTTGTGTCTACTCTTGGTGAAATGTGAATTTAATAAATATCTAAAATGTCAAGCATAATTTTCTGCCTTTGAATTGGAAATGAACATGTACAAAATACCAGTCAGGGCAATTATTTTAAAGACTAAACCTGTATTTTCGATTATGCCCGGGAATTGAACCAGGGACTCCCCCTATTGGCTCAGTATGGTTTTTTAGCGTATAAATCGTACAGGTACTAAGACGTGTGGGGGTGAAATTATGTAGGATTTTTTAATAACCGTTTAAAGTTGCAATATAGTTTTCCCTGCTTTAAGCTGTAAACAAGCGTATTCTCTTGTATACTAAACGAACTAGTACAATCTCCTTGAAATGAGCAGCTGACAAAAGGTTTCGATCTAGTGCCGATATAATGGTGTTTCCGTGAGCGAGAGAGAGAGAGCTACACATATAGTATATTTTCAGGCTAGTGGCTACTTGTAGACTGTACTTACATATCAACCGATGGAGGGTGTCCAAACCCATCCAAACAGAGGGGGGCGCATTTCCGTCCCCCCAGAGGGTCGCAAGCGATAGGGCTGACGTCGAGAGGCTGCCAAGGGGTGTTGCGAGGTCGGCGGGGGCAGGCCTGAGGACGCCAGTGACGTCATGCCTGTCACAGCCCGGAGGGGGCACCTCTGGCTGGGTAGCTGTCAGCACACCCGTCGCTACTCAGCCCAGAAGGCCTTCATCCAGCCCGTATGGATCCCAGTATTCTGAAATTAAATAAATACATATGAATTACCATTTACAGAAAAAAAAAACACACTGGCAAGTCTATCGTAGGCCGTTAACTACTCATGGACCAGTCGCCATCCACTCTGCTAATCCCGTCTTCGGTAAAGTGCAGCAACTGGTCCAGGCTATTGGGATCCACAGGTTCCGCCGGCTCGCCAAGCGTCATAGGCTCATCATCATCTAACAAAGAAGAAGAGAATACCGCTGTACACCCTGATTTTCAAATTAGAAACCATTAAAATATACAAAACTAATTAAAACATTGCCGAATTTAACTGGTTTTCCAGTCTATTAAAAACAATAAAATCCATCTATACACCAAAATCTATAAAACAAGAAAATCCCATGGTACCCCAAAGACTAATAAATAAAATAGTCAGCCATTAAAACACACAAGAAGTTTTAAAATTTTACCTGAATTTAACCAATTTTCCAACGTGTCGAAACTCATCTTGATCGCTGCTAATCGGTGGTTGATGCAAATTGAAATGAGCGATTGTAAAGAATTCTGGGCCATTTATACTCTCTTCAAAGACCATGCCGCCTGTATCGGCTGCGGTTGCTCAACACATATCTGTCCATAAGACCCTTTGCAAATCCCGTTATTTGTTAGACCGCTCCTACCTACCGACGAGAACAGATGAGCTGGCTCAACGCAGCGCTACATGCAACTGCAGGTACACTTTGTTTAGCAAATACCCTCGCGATATTAGCGGTGCTCGTACATACTTTCTAGGACTCTCATCTATGTAAACTAGCGGTATTTTCCACTCTCCCTCTACGCAAATGCGTGCTCACTTCCCAATTTCTGATCTATTAGCGTAATTAGTACTTAAGCACGTACGTGCTGCTAAACTGCGTAGAGTTCGTGTGTGCTAGATCGTTTGAACTTGACAAACTATTCGTGTTTTCCACTCTCCCTCTACGCAATCATGGGTACACGCACATGCACAAGTGGACTCGCATACCTCCCTTAGCACCGAATGAATAAGCTTGGTTTAGTAAACGATGGTGCAATCTGGTGGCGCCCAAACCTACTTGATTATTACGGCATATACTTTTAAAATTGAACCATACAATGTATCCAGTTTTATTCTTTCTTTATTCCTAGTCACACGTGTATATTTATTACGCTAATGTGTTTGGTAGCAGGTAAGATTAAGTTTAGATGAAACGTATCAAAAAACACCCAGCCTCAATACATCTGACAGGGATCAAAACCCAATTTCCTCCCATCTTTAGCGGTCTAGTTTATTGCGAGAGTAGTGCCTTAAATCGTGTGGTCATTCTTTATGTTAAGAACTTTCAGCTACGAGCAATTCTAAGCTAAATACGAATAAATAGACATAGACTTTTTTCTAAATCGTGCAAATGTTGGGTGCATTGAGGCGGTCGTTGCTCATCCCGCCAGACCCTATGTAAGTCCCCATAAATCTTCTATCAGCCGCTTAATTTGAATAGTTTGATATAGTACGAAGAATTGATCAGGCTGCTAGTAAATTATACATGTGAGGTGATTTCACCCTAAACCATTATTTGAAATAAGTCTCTTCTCATTTAAATATTAATATATATTAGAACCGAACGGGTAGTAAGACGCGATGGTAGATATTATTATATTATAAACTCACGCGTAGTTTACTTGATTTTAACAGGAAAAATTTTTGGGGAAGTTTTTTTCATAATAAATAAGAATCTCATGTTTTAATCTCGTGTCAAGAGTATTGCCTTAAACCGTGTGGTCATTCTTTATGTTAAGAACTTCCTGCTACGTGCTAAGCTAAATACCTGTTTCATATTCGTTATAGATACAATTTAAATCCTAACAATTACTGAGCATTAGCCATTTCATTTATTTGTACTTAGTCCGCTCTTGCATAGGACGAGAGACTTGTTACATTATTTTGCCAATGTCCTCGAAAGGATGGTCAAACTGTGCTGCGTTCCTGAACATGTCCGCTTTCATGCTGTGTACGAGATTGACTGACTGGTAACGGTAACTTTAACAAGCTGGCTTGATGCTACTGTAAGTGCATCATTATCTATTCCTGTCGAGGCAAAGACTCCTCGATGTGTAGAGGTTAATGACTGGTTCATTACCCCCGGACTGTGGGGGATGAACAACACATTCCAAAGGGAATGACCGGTTGGCAGTGGAGTGAAGTGAGGGGGGAGAGGGAGGGGGAGAGAGGGGGAGGGGAGAGGTAAGGGGGTGGCCTTGTAGGAACGCTGTCAGTCAGCCGGCCACAATTGAAGAGAAAGGTTCGAAAACAGCGCAGGACGAGACACGTCTGCTCGCATACTCCAACAAATAAACTACAGAGATAACCAAAGTTCATTCGACCCTGACAGCATAGCGAGGTTCGTGCTGCTTGTTCCAGGACAGAGCCTTGTGACGGAGGAACCAATGTTCATTCACCCTGACAGTCATAGCGCGAGGTTCGTGCTGCTTGTTCCAGGACAGAGCCTTGTGACGGAGGAACCAATGTTCATTCTACCCTGACAGCCATAGCGCGAGGTTCGTGCTGCTTGTTCCAGGACAGAGCCTTGTGACGGAGGAACCAATGTTCATTCTACCCCTGACAGCCATAGCGCGAGGTTCGTGCTGCTTGTTCCAGACAGAGCTTGTGACGGAGGAACCAATGTTCATTCACCCTGACAGCATAGCGCGAGGTTTCGTGACAAGCTGGCCTACATGTCCCCAAATAAACTACAACGCCTAATCAATGAATAAAACTCCAACACCTCAATCCTACCAATTAATTAATTAGCAATAATTAATTAACAATCATTAGTAATTAATCATCAAGAACCAACATGTCCGGGGTTGGTAGTCACGGTGGCTGTAGGGGAGGGGGAAATGAGGTCAGGAGGTGGGGTAAGAAGGCTATTTATAGCAGCTAATCAGAGGAAAGGAGGTTAATTGAAATCACAATACTATCTCGTGGTGTGACGTAGTGTGATGAGGTGCCCCAAGATTTACTGTTATATATTATTTGTCATGAGCAACGTATTGAAAGAATCGCAGTGAATACGAAAAATGCCTGAAATTTTTGAATGGTCAAGAAATTCTACGATACGATGATGAAAGGCTTGCATTCAGGTAGAAGGTAGTTTTTTGAGCACGATCAATAAAAGGGCGCATCCAAACCCCAATGCGAGCAAGAATAGCTCTAACTCAGAACAATATCAATAATATCAAATAGGTTACGTCATGTTTATCATAATGGAAAACTGTTAGAACAAGTGAATGATTTTGTGTATCTGGACAGAACATTCTGTAATAATGGAAGATTAGATGGTGAAATCAATAGATGGGGGAATGCATCTTGGAGAGTTGTTAGATGTATTGTATGTGGACTATTGCAAACAATGAAGTAGTATCGAAAGAGGCAAAGATAGCGTATATAAAAGTGTATTAACGCCAACATTGTTTTATGAATGTGAAGCGTGGAATCTTCAACTGTTTTTACAGTGTTCCTCAAGTTGCAATAGTAACAACCTCTAGTATCGTAGACTAACCTCAAAGACAGCATGTAGTAAATACTAACCTAAATACAGCATGTAGTAGAAACTAACCTAAAGACTGCACTTACCTGGAAGGCCTTTGTAGGGAACACCTGAAGTCTAGAGTTCACTATGTGCAGTTCTTGTAGAGTTCTGTTGATACCTTGGAAAGTGTGGTCTGCTATAGAAGTCAGGGGAGTGTCTTCTATTCTCAACACCCTCACCTTCAGAGGGTACAAGGCACTTCCATACAACTTGCCTGGGAACATTATGATAATATCATCGTTGGTTTAAAATGATTCATGAAGATGGACTTAAAGTACCATTGCCAATATTGAGTGCGTGTCCTCACATGCTGTGGTTTTACAATTTCTTTCTAGGTGACGTCCATTAAATGCCGAGCGTATAACCCGAATGGCTGGTAAGATATGGTAAAAAAAAATTAATACCACTTCCATAATCTTCTATCTTAGGTAAGATAACTTGATTAGTTAATAAGCTATAGCTACTAGATTTAAATGTACACAAAGATA
>JBCFYV010002104.1:0-42640 GCA_039000515.1 Timema cristinae
AACCAAAATATCACGAAGCAACTATTTAGAACTAAAGTTTTCGTTGCGTTGCCGTTGCGCGTTGCTCTCTGTATGTCCGCGCCCTAAGAGTTTTCTCATTGATCTTTTTTTTTTTTTTTACATTCATTATATTCATTTTACACTATTACTACAGAGTACTGCCTACAACCTGAAGAGCATTCCTCTTCTTGTGATTATTGTTTATTTGAATTGTCCTGGTTTTTGTACTAATTGACGAGTTGTGAACTAATGTGGTTTGATGCCATGTGATTTGAAGCCTTTTTTATAAGGTTTATATATATATAATATTATATATATAATATTAGCACCGCGTCTTACTACCCATTCGGGTTATACGCACTTACGCTAATGTGTAATGGTAGGGTGATTGTGAGATGAAATGAAGGACCTACAGTTTAACGTGGAATCCGAACCACGGTGGAGGCCTGGCATTCCCCACATTCACAAGATGTCTTGTCAGAGGTGAAGGAAAGGTTTGGTAATCATAAATCTGTGCCGGGACCGAGGTTTAAACCCCGGCCGCCAGAACAGAAGTCTGACACCTTACCCCTAGACCCCAGGTCACCTTTATAAGGTTTATAAAAAATGAGGTTTATTTATCTCACTCTTTATATCACTCACCCCATGTTGGGCGCCAATTGAAGAGCATTCCTCTTCTGTGATTGTTTATTTGAATTGTCCTGGTTTTTTTCTAATGATGAGTTTGTGAACTAATGTGGTTTGAATGCCAAGCGATTTGAAGCCTTTTAAGAGGTTTTATAAAAAATGAGGTTTATTTATCTCTTTATCTCTTATCTTTATATCACTCGCCCCACGTTGGGACACGCTATATAAATATTATGTAATAAATACACATTGATAAAGTTTGACATTCTTTTAATTCAAATATCTGTTTATTTCAATAGAAAACAGTCATGTCGTCGATAAACTTCATACGCAGCTGCTATCCACCATCGTAGGGATCACGGACAGGAGCTACAGTCCTACTACATCAAGGACTGGACTCCTAGCGAGGTTCTGTTGCCCCATCTTTCGCATATATCATTTGCTCATGGAAGCTTCCAGAAGCTTTTGTATGGTAAAATAAAATAAAAATAAAATAAATATAATAAGAACATATGGATGGAAGTAGAATGTTCGAGAACAGGAAGCTGGAATGCATATTGTTCTTTTTAGGAAAGGAAGTAAATTTATTTTCCTTATAAAAATACTTAAATTGTCCTTTTGACTCTAAAAGGTCCTACGTAATGCACTCTGACATCATTGACAATGGCTCTTGTGCCTCTTAGATAAGAAGTACATTAAGCGCCATGTATATACTATATAATTTAAATAAAAAAGATATGTTTATAAAAATTAGGACGATATTATTGTCAATGCTCTCACATACTCTTTAGGGGCTGGTCAGTAACATTACAAACCCCCCATTAAAAAAAAAAGTGTTTTTATAATTTAATCATATACTTGAAGGATATTTAAAACAAATATCCGGGATCCGGGTTATGATTTGATGTCCCTTTGATACATTAAAATTATGTGTGAATAAATATATGTATTGAGTTAATTATTACTAGCAAGTAATGAAGAGTGCTAACATTATAATAAAACATGTTTGGCAGATAAATTTATTAGAGTAAATATAATGTATAAGGTGGAAATTAGATTTGGTATGAATATAGTTGAAAAAGGACACATTGTTAAGGAATCATGAATTTATACATAAATTATTGTTTTCACTAATTTTTTGTTTTATGAAACCTAAAATGTATTTAGATGAGCACAAGATATGTAAAGTAAAGAGGTAACCAGTACAGCTCATCCAAAAACATCAATTGGTCAGTTGGCCAGTAGCACATTATTTATATTTGTGTAAAAGTTGATTTCTAAGTAATATCTGCAAAGACTAAATTAATATTAAATATAAACTCGAAGAAAAAATTGGAAACTGTCATTTTTAAAATTTAGAATTATTTTTTACTAACCTCAATATAACTTCGGGTGCAATGTATTCGGGAGTTCCAAAGACTTGTTTGTCTGGAATTGCCTTGTTTCTCTACTATATACCCTTCATAGAGGTTGGTAGCCCACTGGAAAAAAATAAGTAAGTTTATTTGGCAAGTAATAAGAGATAGTTTAAGAAGCAGGCCAGGATTGAACAAAGGGACGGAAAATTGATACAAAACATTTTTTAATGGTTTTGTAAAAATAGCAAGAGAAATGTTTAAAGTCTGAAAATATAATGTTTGTTGTGTATGAATGAAATGTGTTGTGAAACCCCATTCACTGTGTTTTAGTATTAAGTTTACATGAATATATGCATTAGATTAAAAAAAATTGTTTAATATTTTAAAGCATTTTATACATATAATTTAGAATTCATAAGGTGACATAATATATTGCATTATATTTATATAGATTTCTTGTTTTATTTTATAAAATATTGTAAAAAACAAACTACTATGAAATCTGTGAATGATTATTCAATTGAAATTTAAACACTTTTAAACCCCTAAAGCAGGAGTGTTGAGGTATCAAGTACCCTAAACTTATACTTGTTAGTGTGGGTGACACGTCAAGCCCTGAGGACAGGTTAAATTTTTTCTATTTGTTCAGTTTGACCTCGACTATTTGAAGGCATAGTTGGAATTAAAAATATTTAATTAATTGGTTATAAAAATTAAAGTTATTTGGAAAAAACTCATTTTTAAGGCATGAGATTTCCCCATGCACCTGCACAAGTAAATACACCCCTTGATTATTTTACCAAATTTATTTTTGAACAAATCATTTAATCCTTAGTCTATCACATCCAAATAATTTGCATCTTCTTTTTATTAATCACCTTTAATAAAAATAATAATAATAAATAAAATAAAAAATAATAATAATAATAATAATAATAAAAAATATAATAAAGTTTTTCTTAATAAATAAGGTGAACCTGATTTTGTATGCCCAAATTCCCGATAATTTGTATATTTGAGTTGGGGGTGGTAAAAATAAACATTTATTCAGAAACCCATTTAATGAATCTTTTTTTTATATATAATTAACATTTTTACAATATGTAATACATACATAATAAGGGTGAAGAAGGTCTTCAAACTTTTTTTTCAGAATTAATTTAAAACTTATTAATTTTTATTAGCACCGCGTCTTACTACCCGTTCGGTTATACGCACTTACGCTTAATGTGTAATGGTAGGGTGATTGGAGATGAAATGAAGTACCTACATTTTAACGGGAAACCGAACCACGGTGGCGAACCTGGCATTCCACCATTCACAAGATGTTTTGTCAGAGGTGTAAAGGGAAAGGGGTTTTGGGAAAACAGATAAATCTGTGCCCGGGACCGAGGATCAAACCCCGGCCGCCAGCACAGAAATCTACACCTTACCCCTAGACCACCGGCACCAAAAAAAACTTAAAATTTTGAATTTACTGCCTCAATGTTTCAATGGAATAAAATAAAATTCTTTTTTTTTCTGTGCATATAGAAATAACATCACTTGACTAAAAAAAAAAAAAGGGGGGGGGGGGAAAATAGCTTTTCATTTTGAAGTTAATTTGTAATAAAAAAAATCCCCACTTTGGTAAATGTCCCCCCTAGAATTTGTTAAAAATATTGCAGACTTTTTAGAGGAAAACCCAAAGGAATTTAGTTTCTAATTAAAAAAATTTAGTTTTTTTTCTCTAAAAATATGTTTGTATTTTTTGGTAATCACTTTGTCTTTGTATTTAAAAAAATAAACAAAATAAAAGCCTAAAAAATTTTTTTAAATGTTAGGAAATTATATCCATAAACACCTTAGCCAGTTTGTGGCGTGTCTGTCTAATGACAAGGTCCTGGACCAATTCCCACATGGGAAAAATTTATTTTGATGAAATGGGGGTTCCCCTTTCAAAATTTATAATTAACGGCCTCAGGCTGATGTTGTGTTTGGGAAACTTTTAAAATGAAAAAAATACATTTATTAACTAAACAATATAAAATTTATTATAATTTAATTTGATTATATTTCAGGATATATTTAAATTGACTCTTAATTAAAACAAAACAAACAAAGCAAATTATTTCATTCAACAATTATCAAAGTTCACTGAAAATGACGGGGCATCAAAAACCCCCGCGCGCCTGCTCGTTTTAAATAACAGGTTTTATATGAAATTTATTCTGAACATCAAAATACCAATCCGGGAAAAAAACATTCCAAATGGGTTGGAAAACATAACCAGCACATTTTTAATATGCATTGTAAAAATAAAAGTGTTTTAAAAAGGGTCAATATTCCCTTCCCAAAAAAGATAAATAACATGGTTCTGTGTGTATAACACAAAAATTCCAAAGATAAAATACTAGGGGTATTTTCAAACAGTACCTATAACCTGAAAGCCAATAAAATACAAAAAAAACAAAAATTTCTAGAACAAAAAAGTTTACTATTTAGTTCTCCAACCTTTTAATTTTCACATCACCTATTAAAACAAAGGTCATAACAAAAACCTGACAAAAAATATAAAATAATAATGAAAAAGCCCAAAAAACATTAAATTTGCGAACATTCCCAAAACAAATTTCTTAATTGTTTAGTAGCCAAAAAAATAGTCCATAACACTCTTTTCTTAAAAGCTTCTAAGGGAATGTTTTTCCCTACACTCACACGAAATCCATAAATAGTTTTGCTCCAAAAGTCTATGATCTGTTCTTATTGCCCAAACCTTTAAAAAAATAACTTGTTTAAAAAATTTTCATGGCAGACTAAAATATAAATAAAATGAAAAATGTTAAGTTTTTTATTAAATAAAGGCCTTTTTTGGGCCGTAGGGTTTCTTTAGCCCCTTTAATATGATAGATTTAATTTTTTGGATAAAAATTTACTGTAATTTAAAATGACATTTAAATTTGGAAAAGGAAAGTATCAAAAAAATAAAATCAAAAAAAATGATTACAAACTAGGATTTATTAATTTTAGAGCCAGGAGTCGAATTTTTTATTCCCAAACCTGGGGTATTCAAAAAATTTTGAGAGGGAAAAATTTCCGAAAAAAAAAAAATATCTTAAATCCAAATATAAGGGCCTTTTGATTGAATTTAAAAATGTAATTTTCATTAAAATAATTAGATTCATTAATTAGAAAAAAAATGACAACAAAGCTTTTTTAGTAAAAAAAAATTTAAAAAAAATAAAAAACAAAATTAACATATTTTTGTTTTTAAATTTGTTTAAAGAAAAATAATGATTGTTTAAACTTCTTTGTTCTTAAACGTAATAAAATACAAACCAAATAGGAATGTTCAGGGGTCCCAAACCTTTTCTAAAGAATAATTTTTTTTTTTGCTATGTTAATTTTTCTGTAAAAAAATTTTTAAATTTCTACAATTATCTTATGGATCTCTACTAGGCTACATAGACAAAAATAACATTTCGTTTTTTTAACTTTAGTTTACATTATACACTGTTAAAAAATTTTTCCCAAAAACTAAATAAGTAAAATGAAAAAAAACACTACTGAAAAAATAAGTTTCCTTTTTATTGACAAAAGTTCTGGTATTCAAACGAATAATTAATTAACAAGTTTGCTTTTTTTATATATATATAAATATATATATATAAATTAATATTTTTTTTTCTTTTTTAAAAAAATACTTTTTAAAATTTTTTAACAAACTAAAATTTTACTTTTGAAGATTCAAGATTCAAGTTTGAATTCCAATTTTAAATAAAATTTGGGTCTTTAATTAGAAAATATAGGATTCACCCATCTTTTAATTAAAGGTTCAAATGATAGAATGAGCTTTAAAATTTTTAAATGAATTTAATTAGTCATTACAGATAAAGTCTAAATTAATTATTACTTATGAAATTATTATTTTTGACAAGACACCCATTATATCACTCTTTGTTCTGGCCCTTCTCAAATTAAAAATCTTAATGATCACAAAAAAATATCTGCTAGCAAAGGCATAATAGGATCAACTAGTAACCTTTGATTCATCTGTTTTTAGTCGCAATACAAGGGAAAAACCCACCTCAAGGGGGATTGTGTAAAATTAAATACAAATTTTGTTTTGAACACATCCTTACTTAGACGTGAGAGGAATTTCACAATTGGAAAAATAAGTGTTTACCTTTTTTTAAATAAATTATTTTTCCCGCAATTTCCCTTTTTAAAAAAAAAGCAAACGCTACTGCATTTGCACCCATATGGGTTATTGAATAAAATTAATTATTGTTCGTTTTTTGCATAGGCTCAAGATTTTAACCAACTGTAAAAAAAAATCTCGATACACCAATACATGTTTGTTTTTAATTTCCTAATAATTTATTTTTCTTCCAAGCAATATGAATGAAATTTGGTGATTTTTTTTAAAAAAAAAAAAGTATTTTTAAACTTCAACATTTGTTAAAAATAATAAGACCCTTAAAATAATCTTGATAAAACAGAAAATAAATGCAAAAAAATTGAATATAAAAAAGTGAAGGTTAATGCTCACACCAATTTAATTAAAGCAAAGCATTTTATAAAACATACAAAGAAGAGTATAAAAGTTAAACAAAAGTTGTTGTTATATAAACGATTGGCATATTTTACATAAAAAAGTAATCATGAATGATAAAATTGAGTAAAAAAGTATAATTAAAAAAATAACGTTAAAACCAGGAAAAACCCAGGGTTTAAATTTAATAAATACAAGATGTATAAGAATAAAAAGGATTA
The DNA here is from genome assembly GCA_039000515.1 of Timema cristinae. Lineage (NCBI taxonomy): Eukaryota > Metazoa > Arthropoda > Insecta > Phasmatodea > Timematidae > Timema > Timema cristinae. The sequence continues at coordinate 6,741 of JBCFYV010002104.1, forward strand.
ACTCACGTTAAAATAAATTACAGGGTTTGAATGAAATTTAACCAATTTTAAAAACAAAAAAAAAGAATTAAAACGAATAAATAAACAAAATAAAAAGGAATAACAAATCTGAATGTAAACAGCTAAAAAAAATTAAAATGAAATTTAAAATTGAAAAACAACTTAACGAAATTTTAAACGTAATTGAAAAAAGTTTTTTGGAAAATAGCAAAAGATGTTGATTATACAATTTAAGGGAAAACCAGGCAGGTTACTAACATTTAATGGGGAATTAGAGAGGGGAAGCCTAGTTTTTTTAAAAAAATTTCAAAAAGTTAAAGTTTAAAAAGAAAAAAAATAATCACTTTTTAATTACATAAGATTACTGAAAACAAGGGAGCATCGTAGAAAGTCCTGTCCCAAAGGTTAAAATTCCCTTTCCCCTTTTTTAAAGTTTCGTAAAGAGTTTTTTTACATTGCCTATTTCCCCACTGTTTTGGTGCTACAGTAACACACCAAAATCATGGACTGAAATTAAAATTAAAGACTTCTATAAAGTAAGGAAAAAATAAATTAATGTTAAATTAGAAAGGAAAAAAAATATGTAAAAAACATAAAAAGAAAACAAGCAACATACTCCGAATAGGGTTAGACATATAAACTAACAATGGTTTTCAGACTGAAAGTGTGAGTGTTTCGGATTAATATAAAGGGGGAGAGCAATGCAGCCAACCTAATTTTAAATGTAAATAGATGATGATGTAAAAATTAACAAAAAAGAAAAATGTTATGGAATGAACGGAGAAAAAATTGGGTGATTAAGGAAGAAAAATGGGCCAAGCTTTTCGCTCCGGCTGGACGGGCCATTAACACGATGGAGGTAACAGAAAGTGGGGTTTGATAATTTTTGTGTATTTAGGTAACGTTTTATAGTATTTACTAAAATTTGTTGGACATTGGAAATTGTTCATTAAGGGGTTTTTCTGAAGATAGCTTTATGAATGAAAAAGTTTTCGGGTATTTTTTAAATTAGGGCCTTTGTGAGCGAAATATACGGTTAAAAAAAAACTGTTTTAAAAGGGTTTTGGTTTGGGGGTTGGGAAAATTTTAGAGTTCGGGAAACTTTATTTGGGTTTTGTTGAATTTTTAAACCCCAAAAAGTGTTCTTGTAGCGTGTTCAAAGTTTTTTTTTAGTTTTTCCCCAAAGTAAATGCTGTTTTCATTTTACATTTATTTTTGAAAATTCCATTCTCTTATAAATTAATTTTTGTTTATTTTACTATTTTTGAGTTCTTCTGAAAAATTATTTTGGTTTAAAAAACCAAAATTAAAAATTTATTTTTTAAATTTTGGGAAGTTTTTCAGGACCTAGTAGTTGAATTTTGACCCCTTTTTTCCGTTTATGGTGTTTTTGTTATTAATAGTAAGAAAGGGAGAAGTTATCCGTTGAAGTTTCTTTTTTTTGGGTTTTTTAAAATCTTTTTAAAGGTGGAAAAAGGGGAAAAAAAACCCTTTTGGTTGCATTTGTTTAATGATGTTTTATTTTTATTTTATAATTTTTTTTTGTGGAGGGGGTGTGAAGTAATTGATGAATTAGACTATTGAAAGCGGAATTTTTGAAGAAAGGGATGGGTTTAGTTTGAGTATTTTTCATCATGTGAGTATTTTTTGAAAATTTTGTATACAATTTGTTATGACGATTTTAGTGATATTGAGGTCTAAATTTTAATGCTTTTTATTATTTCTTTTTCGATAGTAAAAGGAAAGTTTCGGGTGGAGGGTTTTTGATTATTGGAAAGGGGAGGGAAGTCAAAACATTATCAAAACAAAAAAATGCACCACGATCTACAAAAGAATTTTTAAACTTATAAATTTAATTTAAGTTTTTAAAGAAAAAAAGGGTCATATTTCTGTAAAAATTTTTTCTGACATTATATAAAAATTGGGGAACCCATTGCTATCCATCTTTTTGCAAGTATTTTGTTATCAAATTGGAAATATTTTGTGAAATCACTATTTGTACAATTTTGGAAATTTGGGTCACATACTTTTTATTGAAGTTTTTTTTTATAAGGTTCATTATAAATTAATGTTTCAAAAATAGGATGTTAGTGTAGAGATTAGATATGTCCGGGGACAGAATTTAGAATTTGGTTGGGGGGAGGCTCACACACACTTTTTTTTCAGCAAAAACAAATTACACAAGTAATTCCATAAGTAACTGTGTGTGTGTGTGTGTGTCGCGCATCACACACAGTAAAATTTTTACTCCCTCTCATAGACACACAAGCAATAAACACACAAGCAATCAATTTTTCTCATACACAGTGCAACTCTTACACAAAAAAAACACATCCTCCACTCTCATTCCACTCAAGCACATACACCCAAATAACCACCAAATTTTTTTTCTTATGGCCTCTCCTCTTACTCATCCCTCTCTCTTACCCCCACCTTTCCTCCTTAACCCACAATCACACTCTCTCACCAATCTCCCTCTCTTTCTTTTTTTACCAGAATTCTACCTCTGTTACACTTTTCCTTAATCCCACAATACTCTCACTCTCTATTACTCAATCATTCTCTCATTTATCTCTCTCTTTCAAACAAACACACTAATTCATAACCCCTCATCATGCATTACATCACACATAATTTGTACGAATAAAGGAATTTTAAAAATCACTGGAATTTTCAGGCTTATTTTTGGTTTAAGTAAAAATTAAAAAAAATACATTTTGTAAACTAATCGTTCTTCTCTGATTAAGTTTTTTTGTTAAGATAAAAATGTGACACACAGGTATTGTTGCCCAAATTCCATATAAGTGAGGTGGCCTCCACAATTAAAAAGGTGCGAGAAATAAATACAGAAAAAATTTAAAACCAAAAATTTGTTCCAAATTTTTAATTGATAGGAATTCACTACAATTTTTATTATTTTTAGCACCACTCTTACTACCTTTCATTTTATAGCCCCTTATGCTAATGGTAAGGGTAGGGTGATTGCTAGGTTAAAGGAGACCTACAGTTTAACGTGGAAATCTGAATCACAGGGGAGGCCGGCATTACACACCATAAAAATTTTTTAAAATTTTGGAAGGATTTTTTTATTAATTTTATTTTAAGAAAGATTTTAAATTTTTTAACCAATTTAAAAAAGATTATTTTTTTTAAAAAACAGGTGTCCAACCCCAAATATATCAAAACTTGATGTGCCCACGTTCAGTCACCTTGTATTTTTTTCCTTTCCCCACTTGCACGGGCCGCTTCACCCCCCCCTCTGCCGGTCCGCCCACATCCATTTTGTCTGAGCCGTCATGACGACTCCCCCTGCTCACAGCGCCAGCGCCCCTTTTGCTCAGGGATGGACACTGTCTCTAACGGTTTCTCGCCCAAAAGAACCCCTTTTTCCCCCATTGGCCCAAGGCCCAGCAGTGGGGGGTATATAACACACGATTCGGGACTATTTTTCGGGAAGTGGGTCCCAAGACTTTCGAGTGGGAAAGGGACGTGCCCCACTAAGAGCAAATTGTGGGACAAAACCCCCTAGGGGGAATCCCATATACTCACAGACTGAACCGGACAGACGCCATGGTTGTGTAACGGAAACCTTACGGTCTAAAAAGTTACAGTAGCCCGTAAAGCGAACCGGCTGCAAAGCAATCCCCTCGCAGCCGATCTGTCCTCCGGGACACCACAAACAGTACAACCCCACCATTTTCACAGAGGGGGGGCCCAGTAGCCCCCCACACTGGCCACTAGCCTCCTTTCAGGCCCGCAAAAGGCCCACCACCACTGCCACACTTAAATCCAATCACCAAGAAACAGAACTCTCGCCGTGACATTCAGAGATGGAATCGGACACAGAGGGAAAAGGAAAACATTCACACTAGCCGCAAACTAAACCGAAAAGGGAAGGCAAAGCGACCAAAAAAAAAACCCAAAAAAAACCCATACGACCACAAACCAATTTTGACCCCTTAAAAGGGGGGAAAATGAAAACGACGTGCCCATGACTGACGCACACCAGCCGAGACCCCCAAAAAAAACCCCCACCTATTTTACAAAGGTCACAACACTAATGAAACACAAAATACGCAAAGGGAACTGGGAAACAAAACCAACTGTATTTTCCTAAAAAGGGACTAAAGATTCAACACCACTAAGCAAAACAAATGTTTTAATCAACACTACAAAAGGGGACCTAAACAAGAGTACCACCCTACCACCCCCGAGAGACAAGCCGGTCCACGTGGTCGTAAAGGGCACCTCCCAACATGCCACGGAGGACATGCAACAAAATTTGGGGGGCTGGGCTACCCCGTAACTCACTCAACATTTCACCCCAAAACCCCCGCGACAGGCCTACACAACGGTCACCTACTCCAGACTTTCCCCAGGTAAACTTGCAAAAAACCCGGGTTACAGACATTACAAGACAAAGTTCATCAAAAACCCCAAGTGGATCAAACCTTACATCCCCCCCTAAAAAAATAGCTCAATGCCACAAATGTCGAGATTGGGACATACCCCAAAAACTGTCGAACAACCCCCGTTGGTAAAATGCCTTCCGCACGACACAAAGGAAACCCCAAAGAAAACACCCCCCCCCCCGGGCTAGATGTGTAAACTGCAGAGGTGACCACTCGAAAACACAGTAAATGCCCCGTGTAAAAACTACTAGCAAAAAACGTCACTTCACACAGCAAAACAAAAGCCCTCACCGCAAGACGGATCCCCCCACCCCCCAAAACCATCGCGAGACTTCCCCACTCTCCCCCAACGACCAAAGACAGGGGCCGAAACCGCCAATCCGAGGCGCGTCCAACCGGGGAGTTACGCCGGGGGCGACAAGCTACACGGCCCCCCAACAAGAAGCCCAAGAAAAAACCCCACTGCCTCCGACATCAAGGATTTTTTAATTTTTTAAAGATTTAAACATAATTAAACGAAAACCCCACTTTAAACCCCCTTACAAAAGCTAAGGCAAACAAAAGACCAACAGAAAAAATTAATGATTTCATAGAAGGGCTGACTAACATTTCCTACTGACTAAAGATGGGCACAGGGAAGACATGGGCTAAGGGCATACTGCGCGTTTTTGTGGAACACGAATGGGAAACTCCACAACAAAAGAATTAAAGATTTCTTAACACTTATTCAATTAAAATAGCTCTCATTAAAAAAACACACTTAACCCCCCCAAAAAATGTTTATTTTACGGCTATGAATCACAGGTCAACAAAGCAAGAAAACAGGAGGGGGGGACAGCGCTTTAAAACAAAAAAACCTCCCACACTCAAAAAAACCCTTTTAAAAATTAAAAAACAAAAAGCAAAAAGCAGTAAAATGTCAACACACGCAGGGGGGGGGTTCTTTTTTGCGGACATTAAAAAAACCGCCCCAGGGGACGCTACAGACACAAGACTTGGCCCCAAATTACACGACAGGGAAAATAGTAAAAGCAGGGGACTTAAACTCCAAAAACCAAAACTGGGAAAGTAGAACAACGAAAGAAAAGCGCACACTAAACTAAACACGCAGACAATAACGATACCAGTGACGCCCAAAAGAACCACATTTTTTCCCTTTAAATTACCTACAACAACCCCAAAAAAATGGGTGATTTTTTTAAAAATATAGGAATCACACCAAAAACCTCACGGGATTACACGAAATGACTCGGACCACAAACCCCAAAATCTGGGATAACATTAACCGCAGATATTGAGATAAGAGGGCCACCAACAACAAAATCACTGTAATTGGGGCCTTTTAAAAAAACACGGAGGACAACACCCGGGGGGGCACAAAACCCCTACGAGACCGGAGGAAGCCGAAGCAACCTTGCTTGTTTACCGTCGACCGAAAAAAGGGCCCACAAACAAGCCATGAAGGAACCCTTTTTACATACCCCCAAGACAAACCCACATTAGTTTCCTCAAGCCCTCAAGAAGGACGGGAGACTTTTAGAACCCCCCCAAAACCCGGGGAGCCTACAATATTAAAACACAGGTTAAAAAAATTAAAAGAAAAAGGGTTTAAAAAAGGGAAAACTTATTCAAGAGGCACCACAGACAATAGCAAAACATGGAAAAAAAATAAAAACAAAATAAGGGGGATAAAAAAAAAACAAACTACCACCATACACGGGAAAACGGGGGGCCTAAAAAGCTCGAAGAAGCGGGGCCATAGCCACCCCACTAAAAAAAAAGTTTACACCCCCAAACACCACAGAAAACCAACTTTACCAGGAAGCCACCATGTCATTTAGGGGGTACTTATTAAACCAAAAACACACAGGCAAATGGGATCACACGAAGAAATTACATCTACTAACCGGAACTTCCCCCAAAAAAAAGCCCAGGACACGAAAACACACAAACGAGATAAACAACACCACCACAAGGGCAGTGGGGTACCTGACAATATAAATACACTACTTTCCTAGTCATTTCCCAACGACTGAAGCTGGAAGGTTTTAACAATTCCCAAACCAGGGAAAGACCCCATTTTCCCCAAAATGAAGACCAAACACCCCCTCCCCCCTTCATAAATTATTTTTAAAAATTGATACTTAAAACAAAAAATTTACGATAAATTAAAAATTACCCCGAACTTCAATTCGGGTTTTAAAAATAAAACACTCCAACCCCGCCCACCCAATATTAAACTGTAGAAAACCACTCGGCTTTGAAGAAAAACATATTTATAGCAATAAATTTCAAAATAAGAGAAGGCTTTCGTAAAGTTGGGGATATGGGGTACTCCACAAACTAATCCTACCGCTTTCCCCCCATGGTTTTTCACAAAACACCACTTTCCTTAGTCTGAAACATCAAGTAACAAGGAGGGTAAAATTTCCCCAACCCCCAAACAAGCGGAGTCCCCCCAATTTTCCCCCTTCACCACCCTATACAACATTTTCTTTCAGACAACCCCTCCGACCCAGAGCAAAGTTAGGCAATTTGAGACGACACCCTGGTTTTACGCGCAAAAAAAAAACATAAACTTCCAATCTAGAATTCAAAATATTTTGGGAAACTACAGGAATGGTTTTACTAAATGGAGAATTAAAGTAAAACCCAAAAAGTCACAGCACGTAATACAAAAGACTTTAAAACCCACCAGCTCCTTTTATACTATTTTAAAACAAAATACCAAAACAACACTAAAATATCTAGGCATAACAATAATAAAAATTTCTTGGAGAAACACATAGAACAAACAAACTCAAAGTCAGCAATTGTCAACTCTATCCACTATTTAAAAGGTAAACACAAAGGAAACAAAAAAACAATTATCTAAGATCAGTCATTCAGCCATCAAGTATACAACTGCGTGCCGGAGTACGCACAGCAAAACCTTACAAATAAAATACAAACACTCAAACAAAAAATCAGAACTAAAACCGGGAAAAACCCTTTAAAAGAATAGATGACCTACAAACATGACAAAGACAAACTTTTACAAAGATATACAGGGGTATAACAAGAAGTTTTACAACAAAGCACACCACACAAACACAATCATAAGATCACTAACGCACGACCCAGAAACACCAGGAAAACAAAAAACCTAACTGGATAGTGACAACAAAAAAAACCATTAAAAAAAAAAAATTTATTAAAAATATATAAAAATTAAAAAAAAAACATTAAAAAAACAAAAAATTTATTAAAAAAAATAAAAAACATCATTAGTTTAGCATTTGTTTTATTAAACATCACTATTCTTATTAAACACCACTATTTAAAAAAATTTAAATAAGAAGAAAAAAAAAAATCACTATGCCAAAACTCGGTGGACACGGGCTACCTTCTTGGAGGGGGCAGTACAATTTTATGCACAATCGCACATTTCACGCCATTTCTACCTTAGTCACGGCCCACCCCACTGGGGTAACCGTCAGGTTCTCTCTAGCCAAGGATAATACGGCGCCGGGGCACCCCCAAAGGTGAATGGAAATGTATCCAACCCCCTCCGAAACCCCAAAAAAAGAAAATCCTCCCAACAACAACCTTTATCACCTTTTTCCCCCGCCGGACTCTACTGGGCTAACCGCCTAGGCAAAATTCTAGCCAGAGAATAACACTGCGCCCCCTGGGGGCCCCCAAAGGGGAATTAAATTTTAAAACCCTCCGCTACAAACCAACTCCTAAACAGTTAAGCTCCAAACCCCCTTCCCGGGAAAAACCCTTACGCCCACTCACAAATCTTCATTCCTAAAAAACCAACCCCCTCATCCCAAAAAAGAAAACCTTTTCCAACCATCTACCCACGGGGAGATCATTCACAACACCACTATTTTCACTCAAAGGGTACTAAATTTAAATTTTTTATTTTTTTGCAACTCATTCAAGGGTTTTTACCTATTCATTGTTTTCACCCTCATACCATGAGGATAAGGGCACGACGCTGCCTGTAAAATCACAAACAAATCAGCCCTTTTTAGGATGACCACTTGGGTAACTGTCAAGGTGGATATTCTTTTGTCGGGCAAAAAGCCCTATGGCAAAATTTTAGTGGTGACCCAACCCGGAGAAACCCCCGTTTTAAAGAGCTATATTTAAACGTTTTACTGTTTGAAAAGCTTCATCATCACTCCCATCCTTCCACAACTATCCGCTGCCCCCCACCGCGACTCCCCGGTTTCCGGACAGTTCCTTACCTCCCACCGCGACTCCCTTTGCCGGACAATTCCCCTTTCCCCCACCGCGACTTTGTTTGCCAGACCGCCCTACACCCCCAACCTTTATCGACCCTTCTGACGGAACCCACGAATGGGGTACACCCAAAACCCCGCCGGCAAAGCCCACCGACAGGAACCCCAAAAAAAACGACGACAAGAAACAATACCCACCCGTGGACCCCTTTTACATCCCCCACGGGAAAACCCCCAGACCCCCCCAAAGTCAACACCCGCCCAGCATCTTTAAGAGTCCCCTACACCCGAGTTAGCTAACTCCTCCCCTCGTCTTCCCCTCTCACCAACCATCCGACCCCCACCTATTCCGATTTCCCCCTTCAGCCCTGGGGGTTACCATCTTCACGCCCTGGCCACCCCAGAACCCGCCTATGTTTTCTCCCCCAATCTCCCTTTCCTTACCCCCATCCTATGGACCCGCCAATCGACGCCTGGAAATCAATGTCACCCGGAGACTGGACTTCGACTAACAAAACCAGTTACCCCAAAGTACCATAAAGGATAACAAACTCTGATTTTCCAGGTTTCCAGAGTCAATGTTTTTTTTTCAGCCAAAACCCCCCACTCTCTCCCCACTCTATCTCTCTCTCTCTCTCTCTCTCTCTCTCTATATATAAAAAATAATATATATAATATACAAACACACAATATTCATATATTAAGTGCATTTCAACACATTTTATTAGTGAAACATACACATTCTGAGTTTATGTCATTCTATGAAGGGACTAAAGGATTTCTACCTAAAGTGGTGGCTTATTGGGTAGTGCAATCTAAGTTATATTTCAGTGAGATCATAACTGAGAAATCAAAAGATAGTCCCTTTCACCAGTAATTTAAAGGTGTTTTTGAGAAACTTTTTTTTAAATTTCTTCTTTCCTAAATGCAAATGAATTTTTGCACATAAGTGTAACTCTCAATTTTTGCTAATATGTACTGTAAGGAGGTGAAAAGGGCATGAAAATCACATGACTTTATGAAATGATATTAGTATGCTCAACAGGGGTAAGTGTGTCAAAATAAACTCGCGGTGAGCATTAACTGGAAGAAAAATGTTATTTTGACCACTGCAAATAAAAGGTTCATGTCTTTTATTGAATAAGTAAGAAGTTTAAAAATTTGATAAAATTATCTGACTTCTCCATAACCAAGCTAATTCCCCCATTATTTTTTGTTTTCCATGTCACTGGGGGTGCCAAGTTTTCCCCGTCACTTATTATATTAATATATTTAGGCACCGCGTCTTTCTACCCGTTTGGGTTAAACGCTTTAAGTACTAATTACGCTAAGGGATTAGAAATAGGAAAAGGTTTTAATTAGAGAAAGTGAACCCCATTTGCGTGGAGGTAGAGTGGGAAAAACCCTTTAGGAAAAGCCACCCCAGTTCACCTGACCAAGATTCGAACCTCGATCTCCCCGTCCTCACAGTCGAGCTAAGCACGACAAGAGCCTTAGCCAACTACGCCAACGAGGCGGGTCTCGTCACTATTTTTGGACCCTCGCGCACATGGTTTGCCCGTTTCCCCCTTCCCCTTTTGCCATGTGCGGTTGGCTGCGCACAGCCTGTTGCACCGGCGAAATTCGGTTGCATGGCTCGTCCTCTCACTCTGTTTGGAACTCATGTCCAGTGCGTCGTTGTTCACGAGCTGTTGGCTCTGGGTTTCTGGCGTGTGAAGCTAGTCGAGGATTGCGATGTAGCAGAGCATGGTTTGTGTTTTCACAAGCGTTGTCACCGGTGTCACTTGTCACCAGTCCAGCAGCCCGCCCGTTCGACTAACCCTTGGGTGAAGTTAAATGGAGTTGTCTCCCGGCGAGGCGAGAAGGATCTGACCCCCTTAAGAAGATAGTACTCAACCCAACGGTGTAAATCATCATTGTCATCGCGGGCCCGTCTCCTAAACTCAGAAATCAAACGTACCAGCTAAGTTGGCTTCGACTGTATTTTTTTCTCTAAAAACATTTTTCCCCTTCAAATGGGACTCAATTAACTCTTAACGATATGTCCATGTTTATTGTTTTGCTTACATTGGTACTTGGACATGTTAAACATTTTAGAACTATTTGACACTAGTCCTGGTTAAACTATTAATTTTTAAAGTTTTCTATATCATTATTATCCAATTTTAGCTAACTTTAGTGTTATCAGTTTATATTTAACCAAACTAAAGGAGAACTTGGGAATGGGTCATTCAAGCAAATGTTTCTGATAATGTAAAAGTGTTAAAACTATAATTCCTCTTTTAATAATTTATTTATATAGTAATAACGACCCAAGAGTTAGTTTTGTTTAATGACTATGGTTAAATTTTGTTTAAATTAGGATAGCTTCTTTTCTATTTGACATTGTGGGAGCGGCAATGCCATAGTGAGCTAGTATTGTTTGCTAATATATAGTTAATAATATGTACCGATCTTAACAATGACGTATCACTTTTGAAAAATGACAAGGTTTTGAATCAGGGAAGTACACAACATTACCCTATTTGAACCATTGGTTCTTGTTCATTTTGAGGTGGACGTGGGCCATTTCAGAAAAAAGTGAGTTACATTTTCGTGATTAATGTGCCTTATTTTCCCCAGATTGGGGTTGATAACAAAGGGACGGCGAAATTTCGTGGGTGTTTAGTAATTTTGGGATATCATGTATTGTTTGGTTTTGTGGTATCTAATCTTAATTGTGAATTGTAAAATGGAACATCCCGACCCTAGTCGCCTGTTTAAGGATGAGTTGTTTCCAAACGAATTGACAATTCGTGTTCTAAACCAGAAAAAACCACGATCAATTAAGGTCACAACTCAGGACGTTTTTGACGTCGAGAAGGAAAACCGTTCTCTCGTGTTAAGAGAGGGAGTCCCCGCGTTTCCTTTAAGAACATCCCTTGCTCACAGATAAATTTAACACTTTGCAAACTATGATAGCTTAGTAACGAAAACCCTGTACCGTCGGTTGAAGAAAAAAATTCGCAGTATGTTCGGATCATTTGAAATCCTGCCTGTTTAGGTTATCACCGGAGTCGCCTGAGGAGGACATGAAGTTAAGAGGAACTTAAACGATTTTGTGGCAAATTAGAAAATCAGATGGTGTGGCTCTCAGAAAAGAAACTAAACATTAGAAAGGGAGAGCCCAACAAAACCGTTAGAAAACAAGGACGTGTAGAGGTCCAATTACCGTATCAGCGCGATTTATTAGAGGGAAATATTGGACAAAATTCCTAGTGGCGACGACCCACAAGGCAAGAAAATCGTTCAAATTTTTTGTATTTAGTCCGCAAATGGAATGTTGACCTTGGATCTAATCCCAAAGATTTTCTAGAAAAGATGAGGAGGTAAAAAACTGTACAAAGTAACTGACAGTGAAATGTTGACGGCCCTGCCCGAGATATTTTTAGGTCAAAATTCAACTTGGATGTGTAACAACCACCACTACGGACAAACATGGCGCGGTACGTTGGTTTTTTTCGATTGTGTTTTTTCCCAGCCAACTACGTAGGTCAACTTGAGAGGGATTTTTTTGGGTGCGTTCAGGTCCCCGCTCGAACGAGTCAACGATTCTTTATTCGTATCCAACCCCTTATCCGTAGCGGGGGGGAATTTTCTGAAGCACAGAGAGTAAATCACATTTATTCTAACTTGAGGCCCTAAATTAAGATTAACATAAAAAGGTGCGAAGTAAGACAGTTCTCGGGCTGCTGCAAGTGGCGGTCCACTTCCAGCAATGTAATGATGAAATTCGGACTACAACAGGTGGCTCAACCCAGTAGACAGGAGACTCGGATTGTACGATCAGGGGAAAGAGCAGCTGGGTGTGAGTGGTAAAACTTTTGATCCGGGGAAAGGGCCACGCTTTACAGTAGTCGCCCAGAGAGATTTAAATAGTTTGTGTTACTGCGAGTCTTGAGAATTTCGGGTGCTAACTAGAATCAAGGTCTCAGTGAAAATAGCAGGGTTGGCTTGCCATTGTGGTTCCTTGTCGCGCCCAGGTTTTGGTCACTCAAATATCTTAGGACACAAAAAAATTTTCGGGGGAACTAGAACCACCAGTGATATGTACTCCCGGAACAATAAGTTTTAAATCCTATCCAGGAACCTAGTGAGGCTGACACCCCCTGTCTTGCCCTGATACTCCTGGGACCAATGTACTCGAAGAAAGACGTGACCATTAGACCTGAGTTCGAGCAGTTTTGGCCGAATACCCGATGTGGGCTGCGACCGAATTGGTCACACTAATGTGTTTTCCCCACAGCATAGAACTAGTTGACCACACCCCTGTTAGGTCAAAGGCCTACTTCTATGCTCCCTCTAAGCTCAAAATTTTGAAGGTGCATATTGAGAACTTGTTGGAGAAAGGGAAAATGAGAAGGTCTAAAAGCCCTTATGCTTCTGCCGCGTTCTTGGTAAGGAGTCCCAGGCAGGAGCCACGTATTGCTTGTCGATTATCCGTAAGTTTAATAAGAAAATAACTGTACAGCACCCCTTTGCCCACCGTATAATGGTGTTTCATTATTTAAGGCCAGGCCCGTATTACACGGTCATAGACCAAAAAAAGGTTTACTACCAAATCTCTTTAACTGAAGAATCTAAGCCGTATACGGCATTCATCACGCAATGCGGGCTCTTGGGGTTCAATTACGCCCCTTTTGGTGTGTCAACTGGGGCCCAAAATACTACACGCTATTACATATCGTGTTTTTGGATATACAGTTTAAGTATTTCTTCAACTACTTAGATGACCTGGTTATCTATTCTAACAAATTGGAGGATCATAAGAGACATGTATGGAAGTCTTGAACAAATTGAGGGCGGCCAACTTGACAGTGAGCCCGAAGAAGCTAAGGTTGGCAGTTTCAGAAATAGAGCATCTGGGTCACGTGGTATCCCACCAGGGGTTCTAAAAAACCCCGAGCGTATTTGATCAATTAAGTATTCCCCATCCTGTCAACCAAAAGAAAGTTTTCCAATTTCTCAGCATGGTAATTTTTTTGGAAGGTTCATTCCAAAATTGGCCATTTGTCAGACTCTTGTACCACTTTGTTTGGTCTCCCGATTGTCAGGCATCCTTTGACAGCCTTGAAGCGTGCATTGCTGGGCTCCCCGTATTAAAGATGGCCGATTTTTCTAAAAAGTTTGTTCTCCAAACTGATGCAAAGATCGACTGGATTGGGAGCCATTCTTTGCCAAGAGACTGATGGGTCCCCTTCAACCGATCGCGTACGCTAGCCGACTCCCGCATCCTCATGAGCGTAACTATTCTACCTTCGAGTTGGGGGCCCTCGAATAGTGTATGCCCCGACCGGTTAGAGAAACCTCGAACATCACCCATTTGACTTGTATAATGATATTCGGCTCTCTCGTGGTTGTTAAGACATCCTAGACAGATCGGAAAGATAGGACGCTGGTGGCGAAGTTGCAGTCACTTAGATTCGAGATTGCTCATGTTTCAGGGGCGAACAACCCCGGAGCCGATTTCTTGTCTCGCATGTTCGAGGAACCCAATGACCATGGGAATAGCAGGTCCTCAGGTGGTCCAGGCATTTTTGGGCTGTTGAGCAAAATCCCCGAAGTGTTTACCTCAAACGGAGAACTCAGAGAAAGGATCCCGCAGTTTCGAACCTGATTCAATCTTGCGAAGACAAGTCTAATCCCGATCACCTTAAACTGTTAACGGGTCTCTCTTTATACGACCCGTCCGTCGTGCAGGTTGGAAGGTTTACGTTCCCCATAGTTTGGCTAGGATATATTTGCTATTACACGAGTCCCCGATGGGGGGAAAACTTAGGTGCAACAAGACCATAGGAAATCTGTTGTATATTTTATTGGAAAGAGATGAAAGCGGGAAATTTCCGGGGCTGGGTTTTGAATGTGAGGTGTGTCTTAGGGCTAAGCCTGCTGGACAGAGTTTTTTATTGATTTTCTCGGAAAGGGCACAACGTTTTTACTCACCATAGTTGATGGATTCTCGAAGTTTGGTGGATGACACCATTGAGGGGGGCAACTTCTAACTTGATAGTTGACGCTCTTGATGATAAACCCCGTTTCGCAACTTTGGGTACCTTCATATCCTGGTGCCGACAACCCAGTCAGTTACATCCAAAATATTGGGATAATGTTTTTAACAATGGGATAAAACATGTTCCCCCGACCCCTTACTATCCACAACCTTCGCACATTAAAAAGGTTTCCCCAGGAACCTCAAGGCCGCCTTGATTGCCTTTCACCACGTCCACCATAAGGACTGGGGTAAAAACCTAACGCCATTGCAAATAGCGTTTAATAGTGCTGTACAAAGACAGTCACAGAAGACCCCTTCCTCCTTGATGTTAGGTCATGACTTACTTTCGCCCATCAACCTGATGGGAAATACTCCCGGAGCCTTGGAGGATCAATCTGACAGATGCGAGGCCGAGTGGGGGAAGCTTATGCCAGCTGAAAAAAACACAGAGCAAGGTAGCACACAGGTACACGCAGGGGGGTAATCCGGTACCGGGACAAGTTGGGGATAAAATTGTAAAACGAATTACATAATTACAGTAGAGCGAGTGACGGCAAAACGGCGAAGTTGGACTAAACCGTGGGGCAGCTCCAACAATCAAAACCAAGTTTTTTCACCCCTGTTACGGACCGTAACAGGGTGAGAAACTTGGATAAGATTGATGGATCCTTCACTGGTCTGGCCAGCGTTGTGCCCATGTCACATAACTAAAACCTTGTCACTGGACTCCACAAGTGAACCAAGTGGTTTAAATTATCTTGTGGTTCATATGTATGTTCTGCTTGAGGAAGAAAAATGTTTCTTATGTGCTGATGTTTGTTCCCATATGTTTGCATGTTACCCCATATCTCAACATAATGACAAAGGGTTTTGAGAGCTCTTTGCTAAGATGATACTAAGTGCTTCCTGAGATAGTACGGGGGATACTAGGAACTGAGTGAATTAAGATGAACAAAAGTTATAAGGACTTGGTGTTAAGATAATTGGATCTCTATGTAATTTTTTCCGCCATAAAAAAAATGCATTTTTCGATCGATGTAATCAATTCTGCTAATTGAATTCAAAAATAGGAAGTTAATCTTCACACGTGCGTGCTGAACTATGGATGTCGTTAATTTTGAATTAGAGTATAATTTTAATCAGGTTTAAAAAAGTCCCAGGTGTCTAGTTTGGTATTTATTTCGTCACATGTGATATTGTTCTCTGGGTGTTTCCTTGGTTGGTCTGGATTTTTGAGTTTTAATTACTTACTTTGGACACCTCATCTCTTCCGCCCTGCCCATAAGTTAAGAGGGGGGGGGGACTCTGTGCCAAGTTCGTTTTTCACTTAATGTTTGGGAAATGCATGCAGTGCAGTTTGCCCGTATCGCCCTTCCCCTTTAATGCCGTGCGCCGATTAGCTGCTGTCCTATTTTATTAAAATTAATTATTTAAACAACATTTCCACCATATATTTTTAGAAGTATTGTGTCAAGCTATACATAAAATAATAGTTAAAAAATAACCAAATAAAATTCTTCTTTCAATAAAATAAGACAGGCAAAATTCATTTTCAAACATCTAAGAACCAAAAGCTGTAAAAATAGGGCTTCTTGACTAGGGGGGGGGGAAAAAGAGTGGGTAAAAGGATTTTTACGGGAAATTGGTGTAGGGGGGAGGGGAGGCAAAAAAAATTGAGGTTAGGATGGCTAACTAAAAAAATTTGTACTGCTTCATCACTTCATCTTCATCTTCATCTTCATCTTCACTTCATTCATCTTCATCATCATCATCATCATCATCATAAATCATCATAAAAAATTTTTGACTTGTCAAGGTGCCCAAATTTAAACCCCTTTGGGAAAAAACCATTTTAGTTTAAATTTCTATTTTAGTTTTGGATTTGGGTTTAGGGGTGGGGAAAGGGTCTTTTTTTTAAATGTGAAGTGAAGTCAAAGCAAAGATTAAAATAACTAAAAAAAATCAAAGTTGAAGATAAGATTTTTGTTAAAAATTCTTCTTTTTTAAAAAAAATGCACTTAAAAATTTTGTCCTAGATAATTCAAAAAAAGAGAATTTTGGGGGAAAGGGCAAGGACTATACACAAATAAAAAGGTTTGTATATTTTTTTATACCATGGTATTATAAACTTAGGGGGTGTGTTTTTTTAAAAAAAAAATAATTTTGGGCAATACTGACAATGAGATATTTTAAATTCTTACCAGCATTTTACTATCTTATTTATGGCTGTTTTTTTTTAAATTTTCCCCAGTTTGTGTTAAAATTTTGTTTAGGGGGGTTAAAAAAATTTACCATATCTCTAAAATGTAATTTTTAGTGAGATATATCAAATCATTAATGTTTTTTCCAAAGGGTTTTTTTAAATCCAAATTTTTCGGGGAAAGAAATGTTATTAAAGGTTTTCGGGGTCAAAACAAAGTAGATTTCTTTAGTGGGACAAAAAAGGGGGGCGCAAGTCAAAAAAAGAAACCCTTTTCAGGAAAGCAAAACAAAGTTCAAAAAATCCTGAAAAAAATCACATTATATATTAAACAAACTTTTAAAAAGGGATTTAAATTTTTTTCTATGTCCCTTGTTTAAGAGGGGTTTTATTTTTAAATATTTTCAATTATTATTTAGGGGGTTTTGATGACTTAACCCTTTGGTAATTCCCAGAAAGTTTTTTTAAATTTACTTTTTCTACAGACGTATGCCTTTATGACTGTATAGTAACCCCCAATTTTGGTTAAAAAAAAAAAGTAGACAAAAAACAATCAATAACTAAAACTTTAAAAAGAAAATTTGAAAATTTTTATTTTTATTTTTTCACTTAGGTAACAAAAATTTAAATAAAATTAAAAAAACATTGAATTTTTCACAATAATAAAGTTTTTAGAATAATAAACCTGTCCTCTCACATTATACAAAATATTTTTTTTTTTGGGGTAAAATAAATTTTTAAACAGCAATGAAATAACTTAAATATATTCTGTTCTCAACACAAACTTTGAATACAAAAAATTTTTTTATGTAGGAATAAATTTTTTTTAAATTATTTATCAATTAAGGGAAGATCAATAACATTCCCCTAAAGGGGAGACAAGGTAAAAAAAAAATTTTGGGTTATTTTCTTCCCGATTACAGTCAAAGTCATGTCTTTCATAAACATTGCTGAAACCTTTGGGGGTTCTTATTCTGGGCCCCCACAAAGGGGTAAAAAAATAAAATGTTACTTACTTCTATAAAATTTTTATGGAGTTTGCTCAATGAAAAAACAAGCAAGAAGCAATTTCATTAGCTCTCCACCTGCTATAGCCTCAAAAGCCATATGTAAAAAGTGTGGAAAATTTTTCCCGTGGCTTTGCCCCTAGATTGAGAGATTTAAAAGAAAAATACTGAAGTTTAAAAAAAGGGTGACAGAGGTGCCCACATATGGGTTTGGGGAACATTCCCCGGGGGTCAAAAATGAAAAATTTTTTTTTAAAAATTTTACTTTGGGTTCATCTTTATCAACTACTTTGGTTTTTATATGCTATATCGCCTTTTGTGATGTGTTTTTAAAATTTTTTTTAATTCCCGTTTTTTACATTAACAAATTTCCCCTTTCACGAGCAACTTTTTTTTGCATGTTCAGAGTACACATTTATGGGATGTGTCCACAAAATTGGGGGGTTTTTTAAAGATAAATTGATTTTGTGGAAACCCCTCTTTTGTAATTTTACAATTTCACAAGGAATTATATTTTTTTTTGTATAAT
The DNA here is from genome assembly GCA_039000515.1 of Timema cristinae. Classification (NCBI taxonomy): domain Eukaryota; kingdom Metazoa; phylum Arthropoda; class Insecta; order Phasmatodea; family Timematidae; genus Timema; species Timema cristinae. The sequence continues at coordinate 25,152 of JBCFYV010002104.1, forward strand.
TTTGACATAATTTGAAGATTAAATGAATGGTAAATAATTTTTTTTCAATGGTATTCTACTGTAATGGTTTTCATAGAAAGTAAAGGATTAATATGAATTTTCACTTCAAATTTTAAATTTCCCCTTTACTTTTCTTTCTTTACTTTCCTGTTTTTCCCTGTTTATCTGGGTTTTTTCACTCCCCCGAAAAAACTCAATGATTTATTTGCTAAAGCACTTATGAATTTTTTTTTTTTCAAGGGGGTTTTTTAAAAACAATCCTTGCAAACAGAGTGCCTACTTCCGTTGATTTTAAAAAAATATTCAGATGACATCTCTTTTCTTCAGGTTCTCCGAATTTCTTGGGGGGGGGTTTTTTTTTTCTTTTTTTTCTAATAGTTTAAACTATAAAACAAAACCCCCTTTTTTCATGAGAACCAATGCCCATTTCTCCCAAAAGATGGCATTTTTTACAAACATCCTTTTAATAATTTGAAGCACTTTTTTTTACAGTGACTGTACAATATTAGTCGATTAGTTCTTTCTTTTCGACTTTTTTTTTGCCCAAAGGCTTTTGGTAAGAGCTTCAACTTTAATAAATTGACACCCTTCAGATTTTTTCTTGCTTCTTTGCTGCCCCCATTTTATTTATTTGTTTGTGTGAATTAGCTACTAAATTTTCTTTTATAATTTGGTTCAGTATTATTTTTGGACTCTTGAATAAAAAAAGAATGATTTGTTTTTTCTGTGTTTGTTTGAATTTAATTTTTTAAGGGCTTAATTCTTCTTATCATTGTTTTCATTTTCCGGAAAAGGTGAATATTTTGTCGAATCACTGTTGTATAGAATGATCAAGAGATAAAGAGTTGGCTTTGTTATAATCTTGGGTGTTTTTTCTTTGTACCTTAAGAATTTAATTTCATTAATTTTTCACAATATCCAATAACATAGTGTATATTTTTGGAAAATTATGATGAATTAAATTTGACTTGTGCAGCATCAAATACCGTAATAAAACAGTTTTAAATTTGTAAAACAATTATTTTAATAGATTTTTTTTAAATAATAATTTTACATTGAATGAATCAAACCCCTGATGAGGATAACAATTTATACTTTAAAATTTTAAAAAATATGTTAAAAATGTTTTTAATAATAAACTGCCTAAACACACATCCTTAAGAAACTCCTTTTCAAACTAAGATGAAAAATAAAAAATAAATTTAAAAAAAGAAAATTTGTTTTTGATGCATAAAATTTTAAAAAAAGTTGTAACAAAAGGGTAATTGTAGGTAAAATTTAATACCACATTCATTTTTGTTTTAACTTTTTTAAAACCATCTGTAATAAAAAAAATTTTTTTACTTCCGCAGCCCTTTTTCACTACTTATAACAATTATTTTTGATAACATCTGTTTTTTAAAAAACAACACTCATAACACCACCAGACAATAAAAATTATAAAAGAATGCATCACCAAGTTACCAAACTTTTATTTTTTAAAAAGGTCAAAAAAAAATAGCGAGGTTTCTCAAAACCCAAAATAAATGTAAAGTTGGGGGTAGGGGGAACAGACATATTTTAAAAAATTGATTTGGCCAAATCTGTATTTAAAAAGCTAAACCCAAAATTAGCATCCCAAAAAAAATAGTAAGTATAAAACAAGCCCAAAACCCAAATTTTAAGTATGTTCTGACTTAATTTATTTTATTATATTAGCACCCGTCTTTCTACCCGTTCGGTTATACGCACTTACGCAATGTGAAAGGTGGGTGATTTGAGATGAAATAAGGGGCCTCAGTTTAACGGGAACCAACCCCGGTGGCGACCGGCATTCCCCCCAATTCACAAATGTGACTTAAGCTGTTAATTTTAGTTTATTTAACATTTAAGTGCATAAAATGACTAACCCCCAAAAACACCTCTTAATACAGGTAATTTGATCAAAAAGGGATAAAAGATTTAAACCTTTTGAAACCCTTAAATACATTTTTAATTTTAAAAAAAAGGGCAATTACTTTTCCCCTTTTTAAAAAATCGTCAAAAATAAATTTTGACTTTTCCTATGAGCATTTACATAATTTTTGTAGTGGGCAAAACTTTTAACCCTTTAACAATTTGAAAGTTATTTTTAAAATGGCTTAACCAAAAACCTTAATTTTTTGGGGACACCCTTTTCCCCTACCAAAAAATTTACCTTCGATTTTTCATATTTTTAAACTTCACACACTTGACTTGGTTGAAAAAAGGGAAACCAGATCCCGGGCCTTTTAAAAATTTTGCGGGGCTCCTTACGAGGTGGAGTCCAAACCTGGGTTGCTGTGTTAAATAATGAGAAAAGATTTTTAAATCCTTTTAAAAACCATTTTAACATTTCATCAAAAGGGGGCCATTGTGGTCTTTTGCATGTAAGTTTTTTTTTTAAAACTGTTGCGTTTTACAAATGGCGTTTGAGTAAACCTTTTTTTTGGGGGGGTAGGGTATAAAAGGGGGTTTTGGGGGGGGAACCGCTAAAAAAAACTTTTAAAGCCGGCCAAGAATCGAGAAAAAAATTTTTGTCTTATCCTTTAACTTTTTAAAAAAAATTTTTTTAAAATTCCTTGAGGAACCTAGCATACCCATGTTGAAGGACCAAACTTTCCCCTGGGGAGCCTTTTTCCGGAGGTGTGGGTCTGGTGTAACCTTCTGAAAAATTTCTTTTTGAACTCCTTTTTAAAAAGTTAAGAAGAGGAAAATTTTGGTTTTGCCATTGTAAACCACCTCAGGGGAAATTGTCGTCGATGTTTGTGTAACAAAAAAAAAGTATAAAAATCAGGCCATAAATATTCCAGTTCCCCTTTCAAATTAAATTTTTTTTGGGCCCCCTTAATTTTTTTGGGGGAAAAAATAAAAAAAAAAAATACGAGTAAAATGTTTTTAAAAAAAAACTTTGTGTAATAAAAAATCAAGATTTTTTCCATTATGTATAATTTTAAAAAATTTTAATTTTTTAAAAAATTTTTGTTTTCTTTTATTTTTATAGATTCTTATTAACCATCTTAATTAAATCTTAAACCAAAATTATGGAAAGATTGAATATTTGTTCTTGTGTGATAGTCAATCTTAAATAATACTTAATTTTAACTTAGTAAAACTTCTTTCACATGAAGGAGTGTAAATGGGAAAAGTGAGAAATATTAAGAGAGAAACAATGATATGGATATGCCTCAATTCAAATTCATGAATAACATGGAGAATATAAAGGGGGAGTTGAAGTTATAATGTTTTGTATTAGTGTCGATGTATCAAACTTAAAGTTTTGAATTACAATGTGAGCTCATACGTATGCATGTCTCTTCTATTAACTAAATATAAGAAATTTTAATATTCCTATTATCATTTATCAGGTAATTGTATATTTTTATGTACATTATTTAAAATATAGATATTTAATAAAAATGAATATGATAGTAATAATTGTTAGCTAGCCTTCATGTAAATAATGAAAACAAATAAACATGGTCTTAGACTATGAATGACTGTGCTAGTTTGGGTTTATATAAAGAGGTCTATAACACTTATCTATCCTTAAGTCCCCACTTTCCCTTTTTCAAATAATTGCCACAGCATATTTCAGCTTTTTATTATGATTATAAGTTAGGGGTATTAAATTTTTTATTGTTAAATTAGTGAATAAAAAAGTGTTCATTTTAAAAAATGTATGGATATATTTTGCTTATTAAAAGCCAAATGATCAACAGTGGTGATCGGCAACAGATATTATAAAAAAAAGGGCTGATCAGCCCAGCCCTAGATTTGACATAACTAAAATAAAATAAAAATTAACATGCAAAACCATACATATGAATGTATATACTAAGTATATAAAATAGTATTTTAACTATTCTATGAGAATAGCATTAAGAACTAATATATATCTAGATATTGTATGTTCTTATATTCCCTTTATACTTACATGACATTAAACCCATTTTGCTCAATCCAAAGTCAGTAAGTTTGATGTGACCCAAGGCAGTTATAAGCAAACTGAAACCAGACAGTAAACGTATATTAGATTAAATGCTGATAATGAAAAAAACAACAACACAAAACATAATGGCTAATTCATCACATATTACTTAACCCTTTTGAAAACCGTTTATGATATAAACAATTTCTTATTGAGTTAAGAGTTCAAAGAATTAATCTAATAGCTTAATATTACATGCTACGAATTATCCTCATAAAGGAAAATACACCAAAGGTTAATTATTTAGTCAGTATTTTTATAGAGTCAATTGTTAAATAGTTTTTAGGCTGTAATTATATAGTACTAGATGTTTTTGTATAGCAGGACTTATACAAATAAACATATATTTTGATCTGATTTTATTTTATTTTAGATTTTATAACATGCACTAGTGGATGAAATTCAAAGTACTGCATGGCATTGGTTTGATATATTTGGTTTTTGCTATAGCTAACATGAATTTTACTGATTTTAAAACATGGACTAGTGGATGAAATTCAAAGTACTGTATGGAATTGGTAAACATATTTGGTTTTTGCCATAGCTAACATGGATTTTACTGAATTTAAAACAAGACAATTATTGTTCTAATTCATTTATTTTATTATAATTAATTCAATGTTCTAAAGTCTAAGAAATGATTATCACTTGAATATTATTTAAATACAGCCAGTAAAGAAATAATAGGCTATAAAAATAGTTATGTAATATTTTAATATAATATAAAAACACATTTTAAAGCGTTAGCTTTATAATATAGTATGGTCAAACCTTTTGACAACAAAATCTGTTATGCTCTGGCCAAACAATCTTAGCAAATGCTTAATCAAATAATAGTAAACGTAACAGAAAAATACACCAGCTCATTCATATCAATGTGTTGGCAAAAAGACAATACCACTAGAATGTATATGTATATTGTTTTCAAAGTACTTTTTAAACAATTAAAAGTGTTTACTTCTTTATTACCATTGCCATAGAAATTTTATTTTACTTGTGGCATGCTATGCTTATTTCATAACACAGATTGGCCCATGAGCAAAGAGAGGTTGGACCACATTGATATAAAAGGTAAAAAAAATATTAATAATAATGGCGAACAAATAGTATATCCTTATCCCTATATCCTTTAAATAAATGGTATAAGGAAATTCAGTGTAGACATATATTACCCTAAATCACAGACCAGTTTACATCAGACCATTCGCCTCCAGGTTAAAATGGCTGCACTACATGGGAGAGCTTAAAGTCCTTCAACACGAATATCACCAAGTGCTATCAAGAGGCTCTTTTATTTATTTTTTAAAAAAAAAAGCTAATTTTAAACTGGTTTCACAAGAGAGGAGTAAACAAATAATTTTGAGTCAATCGGCCGGCTTCCCCAAACCTAGGTTCAGGTATTGACCTAACCCCCTCTTTACATAATCCTATCTCAAAGCAAGATTAAGCAGACTGAACTATATGATTATTATGGTCCCTTTATGATGAACATGTTAAAAGTGAGTTGTTTGACAACTGCACATTTTGAAATGCTTTTATCACTGAGCATTGACACTAGCGAACCCCCGTGTTGATGGACTAAACCTGGCTCAAGGAGTGCAGTGAAATTTCCATAAGGCTGAGGATTTGGTCTATACTTGTCTATGCCCTAGTTCTAATAAGATTTCAAAAAATATTTATCAAATTATTCCTGTACTTGAATGGCAATTTGACTAAGAATTTACGATAGGAAATTAAAATTTTCAACAATAAAGAGAATTTGTTTTTTTCAAATAATTTTCCATCTGGGCCAATATTTAATTTTTAGATTTGAAAGTGGCCCTCACATTTACTTAAATCACAAAATAATTAATCAAATAATTTTATTATAAAATTAGAAGCTTATGGCAACTTGATTTCAAATATAATTTTACAGTCTTAAATAAGTTAAATATTGGAGTAGATGAGAAATTTTGTATTGCATTGTGTCAGAAAAAGGGAGAAAAACTCTGGTTTGGTTTCAGGTGAATATAAATTATATATACATTTTGTAAATTTATTTAATTTTTCTAAAGGTAAACATTTGTGTACACTAAAAGTATTTTTTCTTATTTGTTAATAAATTGTGCCCCTGCACCCCCAAAAAATTATATTTTGTTTTAACAATAGTTTAGTCAAGTTTTTAAATTATACAAAATAAAAACCTAAAACTAATGCAAACTATTATAATTGTACAGACTTATTAACTAAGTAATTTTTTAGTATACAAATGAAGAGATTCTAAAAAATTACTTCAAGATTGGTAAAAAATTATCATATTTAAATACTCTTAAATAAAAACATTTGCTATATGAAGTTTAGTAATGGCTTACTCAGTAAAACAACTTATTTTAATTATCAAGGGGGCTGAAATGGACTTGTTTATAAGAATGATCAAAACATAATTCTCAAGTGAACAAGTGTATCTGTCTACCTCTTGCAACTATAGTTTCTTAACTGTTCTAGTCTAAAATAGATTAGTACCTAGAACTACTTTTGCTGCCTATGGTAACATTATATAAAATACAATGGTTAGGGGTTCCAAATAACTTGATTTAATGTTGACCAATGTATATTGATGCAACTGTGTCTATTAAAGGTGTGTATTGTTCATAATTTGATTTTTTTAAATTCACTCACTGATTAATTTTCAATAAAAATATGATTTTATTGATTTAAATCTACTCGAGGATCTATATTATCATCATTTATATGTAATGTGGTCAGGTTTTAAATGGTGATCAGTTGTGTTTGTAGTAGGAAGTCACACAATAAGTGGGACTCAATTATAAGATGAGCCTACTAAATTGAAAAAAAAAAGTTTTAATTTTATTTTAGTAAATCAATCAGGTACTTACCTACACTATTGTATTAGGAAGTTAGAAAGTACATCGCTGTACTTACAAAAAAGTACACTACCTATCCTATATTGATCTAGTTCTAGCCGGTCCACCCCATTACACCCTATCTTTATTAGATCCATTCTAATGTTATTCGCTCATTTGCATCTAGGTCTTTCCAATGGTCTATTCCCATTGGGTTTGCCAGTCAGGACCCTGGAAAAGGTTCTAGAATCTCCAATTCACACTGCATGTCCTAACCACTGTAATATATGAAATGTGATTATCCTAATATTGTCTTGTGATGAGTACAGGGTATGAAACTCTTAATTATGTAACCACCTCCATTACACAGTAGTCTCATCCTTTTTTGGACAAAATATCTTCCTGGTTTTAGAACACCCTAAATTTGTTTTCATCATGTGAACTAAGATACCACATTTCACACTCTTGAGAGAACAACCAGTAAAATGATTGCTTTGTATATTCTGAGCTTTACATCCTGGACAACAGGCGAGAAGAAAACAACTTAATAACCAAGTAATAGACATGCATTTTCCCGACTGTATTGTTTTCCTAATTTTCAATCTAATATTATTATTGCTAGTTAAAATAATTGTTCCTAAATATTTAGACTCATTAACCCTGTAAAATGATATGTTGTTTGCAGCAATCTCTAAATTATCGTCTCCAATCTGTGTTCTCCATGTGATAATATACTTAGTCTTTTCAGTTTTCACTTCTAAACCTATTTCCTCACTAGCGTCTAGTAAAATTACTACATTTATTGCCACACCTTCCATATTATTGCATAACAAAGCCAAATCATCTGCATACTCAAATAGCTGAATTGTACCATTTATGTCAACCCTTCCCTTCTTTCTTGCACTACCCTAATAGCATTCTTTAATACTAAATTAAAAAGTAATAGGAAAAGTGCATCTCCTTGTCTCAACCCATGATGTATTTCAAAAGTATCTGATAAGTGATATCCAATAGCATTTTTAATAAAAACGAAATCAAACCTGATATTGATATAAGGTAATTGTCATGTATAATATGAGTAATAATTTGTTCCAAAAATCAGGGAAACATTCATTTTCCTGAAATGTTTTCTTAAGTTCTGATCCCACATAGGTCTAAGTGAAATGTAAATCTTTAGCCCCTATTATTAGGTAGTCAAGTAGGTATATTTAATGTCTGGAGGAGCCTAGTTTGATTCCACGTGGTGAATAAATTAATGTTGTTTAGTGCATGGGTTAATATTATCTAGATAAAATTATAGACACTAGAATTTCAGGTTGTTATGATGTAAGTTTGTTAAATTGTTTGATGATAAAATGTTATTTTAATAAAATAACACATTGAATCACAAAATTAAATTGGGCCAAATATTCTCACCTAGACCAGCCAGCTTATTTTAATGATCATATGTCTAAAATTGTATAATAATGCCAAGTATAACACAGCCCCCATCAGACTAATTCATATGCCACTCAGCTTGGAAAATTTTCTGGGCAATTCATAATTATATAACTTACTTATCAGGTTTTAAATCCCTGTGTACTATTCCATAGCTATGCAAATATTCCACAGCAAGTACTGTTTCTGCAAAGTAGAAGCGAGCCATATCTGGTGGTAAGGGGCCGATATTCTTGACTAATGTTGCACAATCACCTCCTTCAACATATTCCATAACAATGCAAAGATGTTTCTGAAAAAATCACATCCAAACATAATAAGTTGATAATATTATAGTATCATAGTTACTGGAAAGGTAGTGAAAATCTTTAAATATCAAATGTTTTTTGTTTAACAGTGGCAACATCAGTTTTTTTACTGGCGTATGTTATATAAAAAATACACATAAAGAAAAGGGTTGTTCAATAGTTACCTCTAAAATTTAGAAGTATAACTGTATTAAATATTAACTCTCTGTAAAGGGAAATTTTTCTTAACTCAATTACATTGTATCCCAACAATATTTGAAAAGCAACTAAACTGTTTATTATTTTAAAAAGTTTGAATAAAATAGTAACAGGATTTCGGAATTAAGTTGAACAATTTTAACTAAATTGTAATAATGTAAGTGATGAGTATCGTAAACGTTGATTTCAGACACCAATACTATATAATGAAATAGCGAGAAGAGCAGAATTATTAGTGTGAAGGTAAATTTTTTTTTTAAGTATCAAGTTGTAATAATTAAAACGCTAGCCTGATAAGAAATGTCTATACGCCATCGTAAGGGTGATATTATTTTATAAATTAATTATATTATTTTATAAATTAAAAAGTTCTGGTGTTTTTATAGTCTTTTATTTTTATTTTAAATGAATTAACTGTTTACTTTTAGCTAGATATCACACGCATTTTATATTTTGATAAAAGCCCCGACTATTGCGTTAAATGAATCTTAGCTATACGTGTTCTTGTCGAGAAGGAAGGATCACCAACAGTGAGGAGATGTGCGCATTTGAAGGGGTATAATCAAGCGACATTTCCTTCTCGAAGCTTCCTAGAAGAAAAGGGGTGAGGTCATCCAGGTGCGTCTCTTTCCACGGAAAGTGCGTTGTCTTTTTAAATAGAGACGTAGAAGGATTTCACCACACCTTACAACTCGACAGTTCTACAAAATAAATCTTACAGCCCGCTCGAATATTAAATATAGTAATTTTGAATATAGATTTGAATAATAACATATTGATATGTATAATTTCATATCATTACAGTTACCCCCCTAATTGCTGGAAAGATTGAGCGTGTGTGATATCTAACAGCAATTACATAATGTACAAGTTTCTTATAAATACACTTAAAATTGAATATACAGAACAAAATTATTTTTTAGTACAATTGTTGAGTTAAGGTTTGTCCTCAACCATACTTTCTCTCTTGAAATTCCTTTGTTACATACAACAAAACAGAAAAGTTTTTTTTTAACAGTGTCACACTAAAATAATTTTTCTTTATTATGTTTTTTTTTAATCCAATAGCATTATTCAGAAAATCTTAGTTCTAAAATATTTAACCAAAATTACATTTTATTTACTTAATACAATATATTTGACATATTTAATATAATATGTTATACAATGTAGATAAAACCCTTTTAATTGTTTTATTACACAATGTTTTAAAATTATCTATCTCAATATTCATTGATCGATCCTCCTTAATATCATGGTTATTATCCATTTGTTCTTTAACAATGTTTTAATCAAATCAATTTGATTTTAATTAAGTTAACTATTTTTTATTTTTTAATAGGACTTTAATTAAATCAGTCTTTGCTCCAGCTATTTTTTTATTTTATAGGCCCAAGACAAAATATTTGACATTCTCCTTTACTTCACCGTTGAATACTTTTATCTAGTTTTGTTATTAACTATATTGTTTTAATTTGTTTACGAAACACACCAGAAAATCTCATCAGACAACTTTAATTCCTTCCCTGGTATAGGTTTAAACAAAATGAATTACGTCGACTATTATCTTACCTTTCTTCAATGACGCAGACTCACATAAATAGATTTTATGGGGCAATTCCTCCCATATATATCTATATTTATTTTGAACGACTTAACTCACCTTAAGGTATATTGGATCAATGACGGAGCTCACCTTATTTGGTGCTATTAGGATCAACAACGAATTCTTCACCTTCAACTGGTGTTATCTTCCACGAAGACTAGATATTAAACCTACGACTATAATTCATATCATTGCATAACTACCTATCCATACCAAGCGAATTTAAAACATACCTTCCTTTTCTTTAGACACCTTGCATTTATGATGGTACTTTACCATGAACGATCATTACTGGATGTCGTAAACAAATATACTTAATTCATATCGATCATTTAGATCGGTCAATTTTTTTTTTTTTTTAACTCTGTATCAAAGATTCTTAATACTCATTCATTTCTTTGGCCTATAAAATTTCTTGCAAAATTTTAACTTTTTATTGTTTTGTAATAGGTTCATACCTTGACCCTTGTTTGATACTGCATTTAAATTCTATCTTTAAAATTTCCCGACTGTTACTGATGAGTCGATCTTTTGAATATCATTACTTTTAAGGCACTTTTAATGAATAACATACACTACTTTTCTATGATAAACCCTTGATAAATTATTATTATTTATCTAAACACAGCTTGTCTAGTAAAGATGACACACTTAATATAGTAACATTGAAATGCTTCCTTGTTAATACATTATTAATACAACACAAATAATTCCATTTTAATCATTCTTGCTTAACACATTGGTAGTACAACACATAATTCAATATTAATCATCTTTGCTTAATATAATATACAGAATACATAGAATTTAATAGTCATAGAACCTTGAACTAATTTATTCATTATCCTTATCTCATTAAAATTATGCTTCAAATTTTTACAAAATTTATGATATAATTTAAGACATGTACATAGAAAAAACTATCTTCTATTACAATATAGTCAGAGAAAGAGATAGTGCGAGATAGGTAACAAAAAAGTTTATTTTTTTTACTTTCATGTAGAAAAATGCTACCTGCCTTACTGGCCATTATAGTTGTTTACTTTAAACTTATTTCTTTGTCAAAGGAATCCTTTTTTTTTTTGAGAATTGAATATGATGAACAAGGGTCACTCTCCATCTTTTTTTTCTTTCTCTGCTTTGTAACAATACATTTTCTTAGGAAATATTCGTCGTATTTTTTAGTAACTACTAACGTTGATATACATTCAACGCTACAAATCTGCGTAGGATTTCTAGTAACTACAAACCTAAGTCGCATTTAGTTACAAAGTAAATGCATTTCTTCTTTGTGTACAGACCTAGGGTTCAATTCTGAACACCTATTACATATTAAAATTATATGATATGAAACTCTCTTTATTTTGACATAACAATGAAATTTGCCAGGCGATTGTGGAATCATTGGACAACATTAATATATATATATTAATATTGATTTGCTCGTCTAGCGTCTAAACATAGCCTAACCCCCCCATTTTTTTTTTTTTTTTTTTTACAGTTTTATAATGTAGCGGCCTTTCTCTAACTTGAGTGGCTGTCATTGTCGGGCAACTCAATGATTTGTCTGACAATTTTTTTGAAAGTTTGGTCCCGGTTCTTCATGAACAATGACATGGGTTTTTAGTGGGTGTGGTTCTATTTTTTCAAGGTCTGTGTCCATCAGCTGATTTCTTTGTTGACTAACATTACCTTGTGTTCTTTTCTTTGGATTAAGTTTATTCTATCCCCTGGTGGTCTAGAAAAATCTCCCTTGTAATTAGGATTAGAATAATTTCCCTTTTGATTAGGATTATGTAATTAGGATTAAAATTGTTTCCCTGATTATTGGAATTTTCCCAAGCTCGATTTCTAGACTCCTGGTTCGATCTCTGGATAGGTCGTGCCTGGTTATGTCTACTATCCCTATTTAAATGGTTTCCTCCATTTTGAAATGAGCTATCTTGCATGTGTGGTTTTCGACCTTTCTCTCCTAGAGCGCTCATGAAATATTTCTAGAATTTCTCTCATTTCAACACTAGTTTTTACTCTAGCAGCTATAAGAGCATCTTGTATTTCACGTGGGAAGTGATGCAATAACTGATTTACTAATCTTGCCTCGTCAATAGGGATGTCCAAATTCCCTGCCTGCATGGCATATCAATTGTAATAGTCACAAATAGGCCCTCGATGTGGATCATACCGGCCTGTAAAAATATCATTTACTAATTTGTCCTGCTTATACACGGACCAAAATCTTTTACGAAAAGGTATCTTTATTGCTTCATATGATGTATATTCAGCCTCGTGATTATTCAGCCACGCTTCAGCGTCACCTACTAACTTTGAATTAAAAAATGCTATTTTTGTGCTTCAGTGAGTTTACTATTTTCAAAAAGTCTATCCATCTTTTTCAAAAATTGTACAGCATGCACCCTATCATTATTTCCACTGAAGGTGGGTACAGATTCCATTAATTGATTCTGTATGCCTGTACTGGGTAATACTAAGGCACCAGTGGTAATTAGCGTCCCTTTTTCTACTACCTCGTCATATTTTGACTTAGCCTGTTCTAATTGTTGTCGCATTTGTTTGACTGTTTGTGACGTCTTGTCCACAGTCTCTGTCAAGTTGTCCTTAAATTTGTCCAATTGGTGGTCAACTATTTCCTTTATGTACACATCTGGTACAGTGTGTCCATCAAAGAGGTCATTTTGGAATTTAAGGTTATCACTATATATTTGTTGCTCTTTTTCAACAGTCGCAAACCGTTCTTTTAAACTTTGCACCTGTTCTAGAATTTCATTTTTATTTTTTTCGCAACTTTCCTGAGTAGTTTTTACCTTAGAATTTAAAGAGTCCTGTCTAAACTTCAAGTTTTCCTTTGCATTTTTGAGTTCTTTTATCTGCTCATTCGTCTGCTTTTCTGACTTACTACAGTCTTCCCTAAGCGTCTGTAGTTTCGTCCCTTACCTGCATTTGGTCACTTTTAGTCTGTTGTACTTTCTGTAATTTTGTGTCAAAGTCATTTTGTACTTCTTGAAATTTACTCTGTAATTCTTGTTCTAACCTGTTGAATTGTTCATTTACGTCCTTAAATTTTTCATCAAACTTAATGTTTAGTTTCTGATTATTTTCTCGTAGCTCCTGGCTAGTTTTTTGTAGCTCCTGACTAGTTTCGTCGAACCTTTCATCTATTTTCTGACTCAACTTTTCACTACTCTCTTTCATTTGCTGCACTAACTGCATTAATACTGCATTGAGGTCATTTGCTGAGGTGGTTTGTTGAGCTATACCTTCTACCTTTGAAACATTCTCCACCCCTTTTAAGTCTTCTTCTTTATGAGCTATTTGGTTCAACTACCTTCTTAATTTGTTGTTCACTTTGTTCCTGATCAGATAGTTCTAAACAAGAATGTTCTTTTACTATTGGTTGGGAATATTGTGGTAGGGGAAGGTTATCTTCACTGCTACTACTGTCTGTCTCTTCCATATTTAATGCAATTTTTGTTGTTGTTGATGACTTACGTAAGATTCTCCTTGCATACCTCACCTGTAGTCTAGAAGCATTGACCTTCTTGTGAAGCTACCTGATTTAGAAGTTCTCCCTTTAAAGTCACCTGGTTTGGAACTTCTTCTTCCGACGTCACCTGCTTTGGAACTTCTTCTCAAGTTACCGGGTTTGTTGTTGTTGTTTTTTGTTTTTAAAGTACTTAAGCTGTTTGTGGCACTTTCACTGTTCTTTGAGCACTCACTTTCACTTTTTCGGGTTGTGAACTGAATTTATGTATTTTTTTTTTTAACTCAGCTTATCAGGCCCTCCACGTTGGGAAGCCATTATTGTAATAATTAAAACGCTAGCCTGATAAGAAATGTCTATACGCCATCATAAGGGTGATATTATTTTATAAATTAATTATATTATTTTATAAATTAAAAGTTCTGGTGTTTTTATAGTCTTTTATTTTAATTTTAAATGAATTAACTGTTTACTTTTAGCTAGATATCACACGCATTTTATATTTTGATAAAAGCCCGACTATTGCGTTAAATGAATCTTAGCTATAAGTGTTCTTGTCGAGAAGGAAGGATCACCAACAGTGAGGAGATGTGCGCATATTGAAGGGGTATATCAAGCGACATTTCCTTCTCGAAGCTTCCTAGAAGAAAAGGGGTGAGGTCATCCAGGTGCGTCTCTTTCCACGGAAAGTGCGTTGTCTTTTTAAATAGAGACGTAGAAGGATTTCACCACACCTTACAACGACAGTTCTACACAAATAAATCTTACAGCCCGCTCGAATATTAAATATAGTAATTTTGAATATAGATTTGAATAAGAACATATTGATATGTATAATTTCATATCATTACAAAGTTTGGATGCTATTTTTAAATAATAATAACTTATGGAGCACACATATCTCTTTTCTTCTTTGAACTTAAATATCATAAACACTGTTTCTCCTATCTATGAGTTCAATCAAAAGTGTACACAAAAATATTTTGTTAGCACTGCATCTTACCACCCATTTGGGTTATACGCTCATAAAACTATATTGAAATAGAAATAAGTCAACAATCTAACCTTAACATCAATTTTTTTATTTAGCCCTTAAAAATTCACCTGAGTGGTTTTCATAGCACTGACCCAAGACAACGGCTATTGATCCTGACAGCAACAGTTTTCTATATCAGATTTAGACAAATAAACTAAGATTCTGATAAGAAGAATTGTCTTTAAATCAAAGTTAGCAATTAAATTAAAACCTCCCTGTCAAAATCCTATCATGACCATGCAATCTCTTAAAATTAAGCCTTCTAATCTCGTTTCCTTAGATTGGATGGCTCACATCTCAAACAACCAGTTTTAGCCCTGTTCAGGTTATATGAATATGTAACTACGTTAATGAGCTAGGGCTGAACAAAGTTGAATTCAGAGGAAATATACCCACATTTGTTTGCATGGAAGTCAAGTGGAAAACAATTTTGGAAAAACCACCCTCAGTACACCCGACCAAAAATTGAGCCTCAAGCTCCCTGTTACCGGTAGTTTAGTCTAACACAAGGGTGATAACTTAGATCATGCAGTCACTCAAGCAGATTATAGTATTGTTGAGCAAATATTAATTTTCAGTACAACCTGTTGTCAATTTACATGCTGCTTAAGATTAAGAAATGTTTTAAAATCATGAATCAGTAAATAACAGAATTTTACCAGTAGATAAAATAAATTACTATGGTTTAAAGAAGTGGTGATGCCCAAAAACGAATTTATTTAATTAAGGCCACTACACACGAAACTATAAAACTGTGTGATTTAAATGTACTGATGTACTGTCCAGTTAAAACTGAAATATCTACAGCGCCCACAGAGCACAGTTGTTTAGTGAATAATGTTCAGTTATATACATGCCTTCGCTTTGGCAACATGTCATTGACGGACTATTTACCTATAAATATACTATATGAGTTAAGATTCACACTAAAAGATTGGCATAATTATTTAAGAATGAATGAATAGATGAATCTGACTCTTCTATCACTCGTAACTCCACTTATTCATAAATAGGACACCATTATGAGGCAGTTCATAAGTCCTCATGAAAGCTTGAGCACAGCCTTGAGATTTCTTGCTACAGGATGAAATTTTGATGATCTTAAGTACTCTAACCTAATATCACCTCAGGCACTCAAATTATTCCTGAAACATGTAATACCATATACAGAGTTCTATGACATTATCTAAAGGTGAATATATATACAATAAAAACACTATTGATTAAACATATTAATTATATTCATAGTGATGTAGTAAGGAGAAATATCAATACAAATTAATTATCTAAGGAACACCCAAAACCAGTACAAAAGATTAATTCTAAATGAATATATATAATTGAAATGAAATAAAAGGAATAAATGAAGATAGAATTTTAATTAGCAAAAGACAACTGGATTATCATAGTTAAATGAATTCATAGCACAATCTGAATAAATATATTACTTAAAATAAAATTATGAATATAATAATGTTAAATGATTATGAAAAACCCTAACCTTGAATTTCATTAAATTATAACCTCAAGTAAAATAGAACAAGATATATGATAGGTTAAAATACAAAAAACATATTAAAATTAGACAATAATAAGATAAAAATCATGCTTCAAGGTTATATGTCAGAAAGTAAACATTATTAAGTAAGATAATGATTAATTAAACCAGTTAAATTAAGTTAGATTATGACATATCCAGAGTTGTCAAGAATAAGAATTAAATTACAATATGGTAGTAACAGGGAAATTAAGTTAAGAGTTGAAAAATATAAGAGAGGGACAAAATTTCAAGGTGAGGCCTAGAACAGTCTATTTATGTATAATATGAAAATTGA
Source organism: Timema cristinae (assembly GCA_039000515.1). Taxonomy (NCBI): domain Eukaryota; kingdom Metazoa; phylum Arthropoda; class Insecta; order Phasmatodea; family Timematidae; genus Timema; species Timema cristinae. The sequence goes on from JBCFYV010002104.1 coordinate 41,902, forward strand.
TAGAAAAATTGATTAAACATAAGTGTTCCTTACTGGTTTTTAAATTCCCCTCCTTAAGCCCTTTGGGTCCAAAGGCCGGTAACTGCCAAAGTTTTACTACAAACCCATCATCAGGTCGAGGAAAAACCAAAAGGAATATAAATATAAGAAGAAAAAGAAAAAGAACATAGGTGAAATGGAAAATTTCCAATAGAATCAAGAAGGGAAAATGAAGTTAACCTAACAGACACGATAAGAAATTAAAAAGGGAAGAATATAAATTACATAATATTAATAACCCTAAAAAGTCAAGCTACCCTTTTTAAAAGGGTTTGTGTTGTCCCCGTAACTCCACAAGTGTAATAAATTTGAAAAGTAAAATCACAAAAATTAAAAGGGTTGCAAAAAAATAATCGAGATGATACGATTAACTGAAAATAGAAATAAAAAAAAAGTACTTGATTACATAGAAGTACGCTAGATTGAAGGGTTTAAAAAAATAGACAGAAAAAGGACAGAAGAGAGAGGAAAAATGAAAAAAGGTTCTAATCTTTTGAAATGGGGCCGGGCAGGCTCAGTTACAGTTGGAAGGGCAGTAGATAAAAAAGAAGGGAAAAAGGTTAGGGGTAAAAATGGGGGGGAAAAATTTGAGTTTTAAATTTAAAGGTTTTGGGGGTTTAAATTTAAATTTAAAACAACAAATACTTCAACCACTATTTACTCCAACCTTTTTCCCTTATTTACTACGCCCCCTACCATC
>JBCFYV010002105.1:0-17500 GCA_039000515.1 Timema cristinae
CCTTCTCTTTTATCTTAAAATAGGAGCATTTACTAAAAACTCGTAAGATTTGTGAAACTTATCTTTTTAACTACTGCGTTTTATTACCTGTTTAGGTTACAGGTCTATGTACTAATGCACCAACATTTTAAGGGAGGGAGTAGAAAACAATTTTGAAAAAAAAATCTCCTCAGTGCACCAACTGGGATCAAAACCATATTTCCCCATCTTCGGCAATCTGTCTAAAAAACATTACACGTAGACTACGCAACCATTGAAGCGGGTTGTGAATTTTATTAATATACATTTTGGTCAATACTTCTTAGCAAAGAACGTAAATGAAATAGTATACCTTGTTACAGAAACATTGAGAATAGATAAATATCTCTGTCCACCAAAGAGCATAAATACAATTTAATATTCCAATTTAATCCATAAATAAAAGTATGACACAATCGCACAATCTTTCTCATATATGTGTTTAATGCTTCCATTTTTTTTTATTTTTTTTTTTCCAAAAATTTTATTTTAGTAAACATATCATTAAATCTTTTACTCCGAAAAACAAACAATCAAATGTTTATCAAATAACAAAAAATTCTATATATACTAAAAAATTGTTCATATATATTTAGAGAAAATTCAAATATTCTAGAAAATATAATTATTATAATAAATCATCATAAAATTGATGTGTGTTAAATAATCTCCAGATACCAATTTTGAACCAGATTGTTAAATGTATTTATTAAATATTTAAATTTTAAAATATTCATTAGTAAACCAATTTTGTCCCCCAAACAAGTATTGAGCTTTTTTGTCATGTCATGTCAAAATTCCCCTGATATACATTTCAAAAAATCGTTAGTCATTTCCAAAATAATTCAAATTTTGAAAATCACTCTTAAGTAAATAGACCCTTATCAAATTTCTACCTAAAGCAAAGTATACGGGGTTATTACTTTATGTCAAACACTCCCACGATATCCCATTTGGAAGAAAATCCATTTTAAAAATATTTAAATTTCTTGAAAATCATTCATCGGTTAGCTACCCATAAATAAGTTTTACCAAAATCAAATATAATGTGTTATTGTTATATAAAACTCAAACATTCAACAGATACCCATATGAAACCAAGTTAGACTAATTTGTAAAATATTCCAAAATTTTGAAAAATATTTCACCAGTAAACAATTAATAGGCATAAATGAATTTTTACCCCCAAATAAATTAAACAGTGCTATTTTTTATATCAACACTTCCAAGATACCTATTTATAACCCGCATTTTTATAGCCATTTGTAGAATATTTCAAGTTTTTGAAAAATCAGTCATCAGTGAACGAATGTTTGCCAAAAAACCAATTATATATCTCTATTTTCCATCTCTAACAACCCATATTTATGCACTTTAAACAATATAGCAATTGCCATTTTCAAAAAATGTGTAACTAAAAATATTCTCTACAGTAAACTATCTTTAATTGAAGGACTAGGGTAAAACAAAACAAAAATTGTGATATAATTTTATAAAATTTGAATATCGAGTTTGAAAAAATCCACTAAATCATTTCGGATCCGTGGCCAGAGACAAATATAAAACATAATTGGGGACGGACATAACGATCTAAAATCACTTTTTTGGATTCCAGCCCACATAAAATATAAATATTTGTCATAAACTTGAGACAAATTTTTCACGAACTCAGTAATTTCTCTTGATATCAAATAGTAAAAATGTTCTGAGGCATAATCTTATAATATATAAAAATCATGTTTGAACAAACTGCATTAAACCTTGAAAAATTTTGACCAAGGACAGCCAGAGAGACAGGCATGGGGATGAATAGAATTATAACTCCCTTTTTTGTTTGAGGTACAATAAAACTTAAATATTCACTATAAACTAAGTTGAAAATATACATTATTAAAATATTTTCTCTTGAGATGAGGAAGTGAAAAATCAAGTTTGGTTTTGTATAGTTTACATTAAAATGTACTAATACAATGGATACAATAGTCGACAAATCTGGAGAAGTACAAGAATTTCAAAGCATTTAATGTGCATCAATCCTGATTTTAAAGAATTATAGTTAATTATAATCTTACTCCATAACCAAAAAGATTTATGTAAATGTCAAAACAAACTGCGTTCTCAGGTAAATATTGTTTGAATTTAGGATTATAGAAATATCTGTAGGTTAGTTTTTAATTAAGAAAATTATGGTAGTAAAAATTGATATTTAAAAGAACTATGCATTTTAGAATACAAATTTAAATATATTATGACCCATTTTTCCCAAAATGTTTTTATTTTATTTGACACCTCAGAGATATAAGTATTGTGATTGTCAAAAAATCGGACTGAAGATTCTGATAAATGTTGACTTTTCATGACCCATGAAGCCAAATAAATGGTACTGTGCAATCGAATAGCTTTCTCCCACTTTATCTAAAAAGAGATATTTAATAAAAACTCATAAAGTTTGCTAAACGAAATCATAGATCTATACATAGTTGTAAAAACTTTAAACTGATGATCATTAATGAAATAATATACACTGTTAATTACTCTATGGCATTAGGAACTAGGGACAATGTTACAGAAAGATTGAGAAAAGAAAAAATCTTTGCCACCAAAGAATCTAAGATTCAAATTAATTTTCAAAGACCTGCATTAAGTTTTATATTAAATAATTAATATATATAGTATATAATATATTGATTATAGCTCAGAATATTGGTTTTATAAACATGTATTTCAAATAAACGTGTTTTAACTTTAAAAGTTCTACAACTTTAAAATGAAAGGTTATTTCGTATTCCAAATAGTTGCGGAGAATGATGCAATTGGAAAATTTCCTCCATGTAAAGTAACCTAAAAGACTTTTTTTATGATAAAATGAGAGTTTCCATCTTATTTATAATAACTAACTGCCTAGATATAGAATTAATCAAAATCGCTAGAGATAATTTTTAGAAGATCTTTTATTCTTTTTTTGCTTCAGTAAAATTCCCATAAATTTAAGGTTGGATTTATAATTCCAAAATCCCTTGAGAGGACCTTATGAAATCTCCAGATACCCCTGTTTAGTTCAATCGGTAAAACAGCTTCGGCTCTAGCCCGATTACAGACGAGAGAGCAGACAGACAGATAGACAGATGGAACTTCGAAAACAGCTTTTATTTTTCTTACGTTTCAGGTGGTCATGAAACGCCGTCATTTTATCAAAAGTATCGAGTTCTATTTTTGACGATCGCAATACTTGATCACCGAGGTATCGATAGAAAGTAAAAATTCAAGCCCCATTCTTATCATAACATTACATTCATTACTAGACACTTCATCTACTTGTAATTTAATTACTCTCTTATTTTCACGTGGTACCTAGACCGTTTATACACTAATGTAGGTTAGTATAAATTCCTATAGTCATGAACAATTTTTTGACCTTGTTCTTATAACAATTGAAATGTTAAGTAATGTTTTCAAGCCATGTTTATTTTTAAACAAATGTATAATACAGTGACTGCAAATAAATCCCTATCAGAAAATAAAATGTTTAAAAGTATTTTCATATATTAAAAATCTTAAATATTTTAGATTTAAAACACAGTTGTGTTGTAACGTGATGTAATGTAATACTATATGGTTGGTTCTAGATTTGTTGGCAAATAATAACTATTTAATACAAAATTAACTTCCTTTTATACAGTCAAACTTTTATAGTAAGGGTATTTTAGAAAATTATATACATATTTTTGTGTCCAAAACTGAGTATTTTACTTTTTTACTAGTGTTATTTTATCCATCAAAATTTGCAACTTTAGGTATCATGACATGATGAATTAATACGTGAAATTAGATCTCGTATTTCTTCTAGATGTCAAATAAATCTCTTTTTATTAAAATGGGACTACCTTCTATCATCAAGAGAAAAGCATCTCTAATTTACAGCCCCGTAGCATCAAGAGAAATATCTACCCTCCCGTTCCAAGGATGTCACCCCATCACTAATTGATTCGTTCTTTCACACCCTCTCACTATTCTAAGCCCCGGCCACCCCTCTTTTAGTACTTGGGAGCCATTATTCGAATCACCAAGGCACTTCAATTCTGGTGACTTCCAATTTGACTCGTCGCCACTTTCAACCGTGAACTAGTGTGTAAAACCACCCTTCCCGTCGATCCCGCCCCCCTCAGACAATTGCATCCTCCTCCAGGAAAAATAATACTAAGAAATATAATATCACCTAATTTTTTTAAAATAATTGGTCATAGTAAATAAACCGATTCTATACAGGTATTGAGAACATTATTTTTCTGGCTAACAGTTCAATATTTGAGACAAGTCACGGAATAAATTGTTCTGAAACATTATAAAAAAAAATTAAACAAATTTGGTCATGTTTAAATATCGGGAAATTAATTAAATACCGCTTTTAGAGTGTAATTATAAACAAAGCTGCTCGTACAAGATTTAGTTATATTAGCTATATATATTAATAAGCATACATTAATAAACATTTCTACGGTATATAATATATACATATATATCGCTTAGAATAGTTGAAACAGTATCATAGATTTGAAATGTATTAAAAAAATTACGCTGAAGTCATCTTTATGTTTTTATCTACATAAGTTCATATACTTCCACTTAACCTATTAATATAGATGTGAAAAATTAATTCTAATCAAAGTATAAACAGTATAATTATTGTTTATCTGTTTACGTATGCAGCAAAAGAGTACATTATCAATATTGACTTACAGATGTTATAAAACAATATATTATAAAATTACTATACATGATTTTCCACCTGCAATAACTGAATATTTAAGGTTTTTTTTTGACAATTTATTTAACTTATACACTTTTAAATTAACAAATATGCTCCTGTTTAGTTATTATTATTATTATTATTATTATTATTATTATTATTATTTTATTATTATTATTAGCACCGCGTCTTACTACCCGTTCGGTTATACGCACTTACGCTAATGTGTAATGGTAGGGTGATTGTGAGATGAAATGAAGGACCTACAGTTTAACGTGGAATCCGAACCACGTGGCGCCTGGCATTCCCCTCCTGTTTAATTATTTTTTAGAGTATATTTGATTAATAGAAAACGTGTTTATGTTATGTTCTGTACATAATAACTATTGTATAAAAGATTACTAATAGTTTACACATTTTAGCTGCTATAAGATGAAAAAAGAATGTCTCAGTTTAATTGAATACTTATCAGCTATTTAAACTGCCAGAAGAAATATCCAGACTGAAACATTAACTTATTCAATATGACTTAAAACATAAAATTTCATATTTGTACAAATTAATACATAAAAAAAACTTAAAAGTCTCAATATTTTATCGATGTATCAGTCTACAAAATTTCAACACATTAAAAAATCTTGAGAATTATATTAATTTTTGATTCTACAATCTTTTATAGAAAAGTATTTAATTACAGATAAAAACGACAGATTTTTTCGTGGAATTTTTTTCCCCTGTCATAAAACATTGCGTTCCTTACGACAAATCGACAGCAATGCTGTATTTTTAATTTTGACTGTACCTCAGTGTTCTAGTTGCTCCAAGCCGACATGCAAATTAATGCCATTAAGACGGGCTTAGGTCCCCTTTCCCCCCTGTCTCTGACATGACCCCCTCTGTGGACGACATTGAACTGGGGACCTACAGAATTACGAGCACGCTAGGGACGGAATTCATTATTGTCACGTGGTGCTCCCCGCGGACTTCCTTCCGGTCCCCGTTACCATTCTAGACTTCCCTCTTGTATAGTCTGGGGATAGTACACCTGCTCTTTGTTTTGAGAACAAGAATGGATCTGGTTACTTCAATGTAAAAATATTAAGGGCCAGTTTCATAGTTAGCCTTAGTACACCTCAAGTGTGGTGCTATACTAAATACAGGACGACACCTAGATCAGAATGGAATGGGCCAGTTTCATAGCTACCTTACTACGCCAGGCGCTATGATAAATACAGGACGACGCCTAGATCAGGAAAGGAATGGGCCAGTTTCTAGTTAGCTCGTGCACACGGGAAGAATTCGGCGGAAATTCGCGGACGGAAGACGCGCGTTTCTCCGCAAATATTCCGCAAGTTCAGTGGAATCTACGCGGACATCCATCCATCTTTTATACAGTCACCATGGATCACACGGAGTGTGTGGTATTTTCTTATTTCCTAATAAATATATCAAGAAAAGAAAAAAGTAAGAAGCATCGTAGATATTGGACTCATCCCATTGTTAGCTGCGATTAGTAAGTACGTTTTACACCTTTTCACGACTTGAGGGAAGATGACGTTAAATTTTTAAATTAAAACAGAATTATTATTATTAGCACGTCTTACTACCCGTTCGGGTTATACGCACTTACGCTAATGTGTAATGGTAGGGTGATTGCCAGATGAAATGAAGGACCTACAGTTTAACGTGGAATCCGAACCACGGTGGCGGCCTGGCATTCCCCGCATTCACAAGATGTCTTGTCAGAGGTGAAGGAAGGGTTTGGAAATCAGATAAATCTGTGCCGGGACCGAGGATTGAACCCCGGCCGCCAGCACAGAAGTCTGACACCTTACCCTAGACCACCAGGTCACCCATATTACAGAATGTCTTTTCGAACGTTCGATGAACTTTTGTTCAATGTGAAAGATCGTTTGAAAAAAGAAGATACAAATATGTGAATGTGTATTCCTCCAGTTGAAATGTTGGCAATAACACTAAGGTAAGTAGTTAAAATGTTTATAATAGGGTATAATATTAACTAAAAAATGATTCTACAAACGATCAAACTAATGTATTATATTGAATACAAATATAACCTCAATTTGATGAAAACAGCTATAAGATGTAAAGCACTTGTTAAGAAAATTACTTACATACACAACAATACTTACACACTAAGCTACTGTTCATATTGATAAGCATGTTTAAAGTATAGACAAATGCATCTTTGAAAGTTGAAAATATTTATAGTAAAAACTAAGTTGAGTATATAAGAACAGTGGGGTGACTAGAATGTGTAAAGATCACTGCTCTCTGATTGTTGACTAGCCACAGAGTCAGTTGGTGACTGAAGTGTACAACATGGAATGTTATTTTCCTGTATTTCATTACGAGGAGTTCCTTCGCGATTTTTCGTTGAAGAACCTAATGGCATGTGCACTACCACTGGCTGATAAGGTGATTGTGGTAAGTGAGATTGCTCATGTGGTCCAAGTGTCGCATAATTTATAGGACGATAGTTGTAGTAAGCTGTGTGATGTGTGGAGGCCTCAGAATGTTGTTGATACATCCCTGCCATTTGTGCCTGGCATTGTAGGTTGTGTGCTTGTCTAACATTTCTAAGCAATTTTAATACTTCCATTCTAAAATCAAGCTTTTAGTCTGTGTCTAACGATCTCAGAGAAGGTAATAAGGACTAGAATAATGCTCTGTCATCTTTATCAAGATCATCCTTCTGACGTTCCTTGTGAAGGATCATGAATTGTGAAAGTTGGAATTCCAACTCACTGGTATTATTCTTAACCGGCCTCTTTCGGTTGCTCTGAGTTGGCTTTGTTCTTTCTGTCAATTGGTTAGGTCCAAGATCTGTTTGTGATTCATCGTCTTCGGCCGATTGCCCTTCAGCGTCTTCCGTAGAAATTGCAGAAGTAGTTCGAGCTACATCCATTTTTTATAGAAATGATAACTGATCAGCGTATGTGTACTTGAATTTTTTGCTTGCACCAGAACCAGATTTCAATTAATTTCTCTTGCATTTCAAGTAGTAATCTTTTCCATTTTTCCATTTCGATATTAGTTTATTACCTGCAACAAAAATTTCTAACAATAATAAACATGGATTAAATAGTAAAGCTGTTATATTTTGTTAGGTCTGTACGTCCATCACAGAATATGCCTTAAAATATGAGTGAAGAATGACCCTGTGTACGGAAAGATTCCTGGATATCTCAGTGGTTATAGCATTGTCGTACTAATCCAAAGGTCCCGGATTCGATTCCCATGTCCAGGTGACATATTTCAATTTTTAGAAAATAATAAACATGCTTACCAAAAGTCAAAGATGTAATGTAATAAGACTTGACTAATTATTTACCTGTGGTACTTGAGTTGTGACGAAATGGTTAAATAAAAGAATGGGTGGTTGGGTAAATACAAATAATTTTAGAACAACGAACTTAATTTATCATACATGAAAAAAAAAATCTGTTATCAAAATTATTCACATTTAATTTTTGTTTTAAATAAATTAATTCTTATTTTGTGACAGGAAAGGTTTGAAGTGGGGGATTTAGAGGGGCAAACTTAGTGACACCAGGATGGTAAAAGTAGCCAAAATATCGTGACACAGCCCCCTTCCCACCCATTATCTGACCCGCCATTCCCGATCCCAGGGATGACCTTCAAATTGTGGCGCCTACAATCAAGATGTAAGTTGCTCGCCACCTTTATTTATTTAATTTTAAAAGACGGGGAATAGTGAAATAAAGGTGACGAATTAGTGAGTTTCTACTGTATATAATATGTTTCTTTTACTCACACAACTACATTCATACGTTGTTTCAGGTATTTAGCAGTTGGGTGCTACATGGTCGAACTTCACTATACATATAGAATTGGAAGGACAACAGCAGGTGTAATAATCAAAAATGTGTGCAATGCTTGAAAGACCAGTGTTTCCCTACGCCATCGGAAGACAAATGGAAAGCAATAGCAGCAGGTTTCCAGGAACGAGCTCAGTTCCCAAATTGATTAGGCGCAATAGACGGTAAATATGTCCGTGTTGTGAAACAAAAAATGAGTGGTTCATTATATTATAATTACAAGAATTATTTCTCAATTGTTATCCTAGCGGTTGCGGACTCGGACTATCGCTTCTTGTATGTTGACATTGGATCTTTCGGCAAAGAATCGGATGCAACAATATTTAAGAAATCTTCATTGTGGGAAAAGCTTTCAAACAATAAGTTAAACATCCCACAACCGGCGCCTCTACCTCATAATGAACAAGTAATAACACCTTATGCCTTTATAGGTGATGAGGCCTTCGGTTTATCCGAACATGTTCAAAGGCCATTCACCGGCAAAATGTTAACAAAAAATAAACGTGTTTATAATTATAGGCATTGCAGAGGAAGAAGATACATTGAATGTGCGTTTGGCATACTGACCAATAAATTTCTAATATTTCACAGACCATTAAATGTAAATGTGCAAAAGGCGGTTGATATAACAAAATCTTTCTGTACACTGCACAACTTTATCGGTGAAAGGGATGGATTTAGACTAGAAGACACATTAGCTTTTGATACTTTGGAAAGTATAGACAAAAGGGACACAAGAGAGAAAAACACGAAAGGGTTGGAAACAAGAAATATCCTGACCGATTATTTCTTAAGTGACGCTGGTAAATTAACTTGGCAAGACAGCAAGATTTGATACCACTACAAAAACATTATTTTGTTGGGTCTTTTTTGTATTAAGGTAAAAAGGTAGGAGTATACTTGCAATGTAAAAACTTATCTTTAACCGATTGTTATTTTCATACAACATACTTCTTGTTGGTTTTGAAGTTGACTTGTATCACTAAAGTTTCGGTCATTACATCTTATTTTCAGATTTTTAATAATATGCTTACCTTTCCTTTACAAAGTGTATATTTGTATAACAATATTTCCATCGCATTCCTTATTACTTTCTAGTCATACATTTGAGTAGTAAGGAATTAGGGTTTTCAGAACGGAAGTGACGTCATAGCTCTCCCTCACCTCATTTCCTCCTCCCTCGTGGTTGTCTCGCGTGTTCCAGGGAGTCCCTCCCCTCCCCCCTGATGATCCAGAGGGACATTGGGAGGGTGAAGGGGAGAGGGTGTAGGAGATGTGTGGGGATGATTCGTCGGAGGAGACGGTGGTCTCGGGGGACGGGTTGTATGATTGGTTCAGGAAGTCCTCCCTCCCCTCACCCCTTTACCTCCCGTCTCGCGTGTTCCCCGCGGCGTAGATTCGCGGGTGCGTAGAGAAGGGAGAAATGTCTCTCTCTTTCTATCTCTCTCTCCTCTTTCTCTCCTCCCCTCTTTCCATCTCTCTCTCTTTCCTTCGAACAGTTTTTAGACTATGCTGAAAAAAATACATATCTAAAATGATCTTTTCTATCTCTCTGTCTCTCTCTCTCTCTCTTCTCCCCTCTTTCTATCTCTCCGTCTCTCCCTCTCTCTCAGAGTAGGGGATGACGGGTATAGCCCTCCTTTCCTCGAACAGCCTGGAAAAAAATACATATCTAAAATGATATTTTCCTGCTCCGAATGAAACATACATAGCCTCTTAGCTTTTATTTCTATGATCAAGGACTTAAATAAATAGTACAACTTTTTTATTTAGCGAGTATATTCTTAAGATTATGATGATACATACATACATACATATAAATTTCTTTCCCTCATAGTCTTTCACTTGATGCATACAAAAAATATCTTTCTCTAAAGTCTTGTCTAAACATGTTAGAATACTTCAACGCTTGAACAGTTCGTACTCGTCTTCAGCCAGATTATTACGATACATACAAAAAATATCTTTCTCTAAACATGTTAGAACACTTCATCCTCGTCTTCACCCGGATTATTATGATACATACAAAAAATATCTTTCTCTAAACATGTTAGAACACTTCACCACTTGAACAGTTCGTACTCGCCTTCACACAGTTTATTATGATGCATACAAAAAATATCTTTCTCTAAACATGTTAGAACACTTCACCACTTGAACAGTTCGTACTCGCCTTCACCCAGATATAACAGTCCTCTCTGTGAAGCGTTAAAGCGACTCCTGTAGCGCGCCCCAAAGTTTTTACCAGGCAGATGTACTTTGCCTACATAGTCTAGCGTTATGATGTTCGGTTCATCCTCATCCTCGCTGATCTCTTCGTCTCCTTCTAGGCGGCGAACGTTGTACGTACGAAACTTTTCAAGTTCAGAGATGTGCTTGACACGATCGAGTTCCTCACGCTCGATTCGGTCCAACTCGACGCACAAAGCGTTTTCCTCCTCTGCCCAAGCTGTAGTACCGGGCTGACTCGATTCCGGCTCATCCTCGTGGGAAGCTGTAGAACCGCGTTCGATGGACCGACTCGATTCCCGGAGAATTAGCGGGTCGTCTCCTTCCTTAAGATTGTAGACCGGACAAGCGGTAGAACAGCGTTCGACAGACTGACTCGATTCCCACATTCCGGGATTATGGCATCCGAGCCAGTGCACGGAAGAATCACAGCACTCGCTGTAACCTTTGTCAACACTCGCGATATGATATTCTAAACCGCCGTTCGAAATCTTAATATCGCTCATGTCCTCCAGACGGTAACCCAACCGGCTAAACATGTTGAATGAGATACGTCTCCCCGCCTCGCGCCCGCTTTATACGCTCGGAATGGAGGAGGGGAACGCGCCCTCCCCTCCTTCTACACTATATCCTTCGCCTCGATCCATGAATTGTGAGACGAGTCGAACCCTAACCATTTGACGTATACTCTATTTCCAGAACGTCTGATTATCTTCTCTACGAGGTAAACATCCGGATACGAGGTCTTTCTAAGCTCCTTACCGTAGAAACCTCCCGTGATAGGATTACCTTTCATATCTTCGAGTAGGAAGGTCCTGGGATTAGTCTCGACGGCGTTACGTATTTTAAACAGTTCGGTCGACCAGTTCGCAGTATAACCCTTTTCAAAAACGTCCTTATACTTGCTGATACGAACTATATCACCTACTTTAAAAATGTTCGGCGTGGAATCTGACATCTTGAAACGTTTATAGACGGTATGTAAAAGTCTATCATCCTTGACGTCTATAGGCCTCATCTTTATGGTTGAGTGTACTGTACGATTGTATTCGTCCAGTAAGGAATCGATCATATCGATCCATCGATATGAACCTTTAGCCGTGAACCTCCTCCACATCATGTTCTTGAGAGTACGATTAAATCGTTCCACGACGCTAGCCTTGACGTTGCTGTATGTAGAATAATGATTGATTCTCTTTCTCTTCATGAGCGTTTTGAATTCAGGGTTGTAAAACTCTGTACCATTATCCGTTTGGAGATGACGTACGCGAGGTAAACCCACCTTGTTGAGGAGGAGAGCCATTGCGGCGCTGACGTTCTTACCCGTCTTAGTCTTGACGGGTGCGGCCCAAGCCCTCTTGGAATACACGTCGATGACGGTGAGAAGGTACTTGAAGCCCTTATTCGATCCAGAGTAAGGTATCATCTCCACTAGATCGGCCTGAAGGAGCTCGTTCAAGCCTCGTACGCTAACGTGTCTTCGAGGAAATCGTCGTCTTCCCGGACGATGAAGTTCACGTGCAATCTCCCACTTGACGCCAGACATGATTATGATAAAGTACAGAAGAGATGAACGTCTTTATACGATGATTCCCGCCTCGCGTAATTCCTCAATGATAGAAACGATCTCGTTATGGTGAGCGGAATGACCGGCCTCGGTAGATGCGCGCAAGAGTCGTAATCGATCCACCAATTCGTTAGGATCGTCCCAATAGGTATAATCGACCCCTCGTCCTGACTCCATCTTGTATAAACCCTCACCCTCAAGTTCCTCCTCAAACATAGGTTTGATGATTAACGAATACTTCGATCCGGCTCGCATCTTGATACGAGCGTATGGTTCGTTTCTCAACCGATGCGCGTTCGTTTCTTCAAGCATAGACTTGTATACTTTCAGATCCTCCTTAGTATAATGGGTAGGTGCTCTTCTGAAAAGTAATTCTAATAGTCCTCGAGTATACGGCACCGTCTTATTGTTAAGAAGTATTGTACCGTCTCTCCCGTTGAATACGATACGGCTATCTCCGAGCTTGGTAGAGTCACCTTCATGACGGACTCCGTAGGTCTTATCGGAATGTGCGTGAGATGAATAAAGATAAGTATCCAATAGATGGTTGTTTTCCAATGTCTCAGGTAAGGCTTCCGTCTCCTCAGGTTCCGCGAGCGCCTTCACCATCTTGTTTAGAGGATCCGTGATAGGTTTGAACGTTTCATTCGCGACGTGCTCAGACTCGTGTCGTGCATCACGTAGTTGTTTATACTTTCGTTTAATAATCTTACTAGCTTTTATGATATCCTCCGCAACCTTCGTCGTCATGATGTAAGGTGTGAATGTCTCTCACCGTGAAGATACGGTTCATTATATCTAAACGTAAGTAAAACCTAATTCTACGTGTAAAATCTGAGACGCTGTCGGGCGTTTTTCTATCATGAAAGATATAGAGTCATCTTTGGACACCTCAAAAGGCGGATCGTCGATAATTTTAAGATTCAACAAGCAAATAATATCTTTCAAGTTCATGACCATCGTTGAAACGATGCCCGCCCTCTTGAACTTATAACCACGTTCACCCGTTAGAGTCAATTCGAAATGTCTCGCATCCTTCCGCATAGGTTTCGAATCCAAGTAGATGTAGATGAAACTACGATTAACCGTAGAGTCTACATAAGCTTTAGACGCAGCGTCTGAAGGTAATGAGGGCATACCTATGTTTCGCAAAACTACACCGTCTGCATCGTAAAGCTTGTTGTCATCCGCTCCTCTTAAGCGTAGTACACCTCCGGCTATAAAATCGTTGTAAATGCCTCGTTGTATCTCGAAAGTTTCCTCTAGGCTTAGCAGCTTTGAACTTAAAGCGTCAAGCCTCGTTCTATTTTCGTCGAGACGCTCTTGAGCCAGTTTCCACACCTCCTCCATCCCTTGACGAGCGCTCTTCTCAAAGTTAACGTATTTTATTCGATCCTTCTCCAAATCCTCAATCAGCGATTCCATCTGTCCTTTGATGAGGTCCTTGGCAGTGTTGAGAGCGACTATCTGCTCGTTACTATGCCTTGCATCCATCCTATCGACGTAAGACTTGTTACAGACATCCTTAGATGTGACGGGCGACTCGACGTTGACGATCCTTTTCGATCTAGCGTCGTAATACCCTTGAGAGTTTAGAGTTAGATTTCCCTCCGGCTCGATGAGAGATCTATATTTGTAGAGGCTATGACCGAATTTAGATATGGACGACATGATGTCTTACCGTGTACTGAATATACGTTCTTGTTAATCGTGCAAGATAAAGGTATCGAACCCGTAGCGATATCGTCCTTTATCGAACTCATGATCTTTGCTCACCACCAGAAAATCGTACTTGTTTTCTTTCCAACACAGTGAGCATACCTCCTTAAATTTTTGGAAAGTCATATCTGTGTTTACGTGATCGTCGTAGACGTGTCTCAGGTTCGTATCGTCCATCCTGAATAGGATGAGAAGATTAGCGTTATCTCTCAACATCTGTTTCGGGATGCGCGAGTACGTCTGACAGAGATAGAAACAGTCTATAGACTTATGCCTACCCATACTGAAATAGGCCTGTATATTAAACTGTTTATCGCAAGCGACGTCGTCGAAAATGAATACAGAGTCAGGTTCAGCCTCGGACGGTGGAATAATTTCCGCGTTGTCGGAATAAGGGAAATAGCCCATGCCTTCAATGAGTGAAAGGACCTTCGATAAACGTTGATACTTGGGCTGGTACAGCGATTTAGAGTAAACGTACACGTTCTTGAAGCGTAGGCCGTTAGGTTCCTCCAACAGACTGACCATGGTGTTGGTTTTACCGCAATTCGAAGGTCCGCAGATGATGCAGCGGATAGTATCGGGTAACAACGTACCGTGTCTCTGAGGTAAAGCTCTACCCTCATCGTGATCGTTGTTGTGAACAGTTAAAGAATCTGTCTGTTTCTCGAGCCGCATGTCGACTACTACTTCATCTATATAATGTGCACACCTATATAAATGCTAATCAGTACGTGTCATGAGACGAAGAAGAGGGGGAGGATTGTTGGATAAGATAATCAATAATCTACCGTTTGAAGCGCATATACCTGGATACCAGTACTGCGGGCCGGGGACAAAGTTGGAAAAACGATTGAAACGAGGTGATCCTGGAATAAACGAGTTAGATCGACACTGTAAAGAGCACGATATCGCATACTCCAAGGTGAAAGATCTTGCAGCTCGTCATACTGCAGATCGTGAACTTATCGAGAAATCGTGGAAAAGATTACTCGCGCCTGACTCAAAGTTGGGTGAGAAAGCCGCCGCGTGGGCAGTCACCAACGCGATGAAAGCTAAAGTCAAGATGGGTTCAGGTCTAAAGAGGAAGAAGAAGACTCAACGGCGTCAGCGGCGTCCTACTACTACTACTACTAGACGCCGTAAGAAGAAGGGCGGAATTCTACCTATACTACCTCTGATCGCTGCGCTTGGAGCCGTTGCTGGAGGAGCTGCAGGAATCACGAAGGCGGTACAAAGTGCTAAGGCCAATACGAAACAATTGAACGAGGCTCAGAGACATAATCGTACGCTCGAAGCTATTGCCATGGGGAAAGGCATGTATCTACGACCTTACCCGAAAATTAAATGACTACCTAAACGTGCCCTTACCGAAACGGATCTGCGCAAGTACGCCGCCGAGTTAAAAATCCCCTTCTTTAGAGGAGTATTTGCAAGAGATGCTTTACCTAGCGGTACTCCTTGGAAGATGGAGAACGCCATCATCAATCTTGACGATGATAGCGGTAAGGGTACGCATTGGGTGGCGTATAAGAAAAACGGCGAACGAGCCGATTATTTCGATAGTTTCGGTGATCTAAGACCACCGCTCGAACTTGTTCGCTATCTCGGAGGAATACCCATCACCTATAATCATACTCGGTATCAAGAGTACGGTACCGTTTTATGCGGTCATCTTTGTTTAGCCTTCCTTAAATACTCGCGCTGACGTTCGAACTTAGTAAATATGTCTATGACGCTTACACTGACAGGTCAGAGTTCGAATCTGACAGAGAACTACTTCCCTCATATCCTGCTCGGAGAAGAGAATCGTGAAGAAGAATGGTTCATCGGACTGATCAATCTGGCCACGTTCAATTCCATACCGAACATTGACGAGCGTAATAATAAATTTTATTGTGATGGTAAAGAATATACAGTGCCTCCGGGCACCTATGAACTTGAGGCGTTGGATCGATTCTTGCGAAGGGAAGTCCCGAGTAACGTAAAGCTCTCGATTATCGGTGATCCTAGCACTTTAAAGAGCTATATCACTTGCAATAAACCTATCGACTTTACCCGACCTGGCACGTTTGCATCCTTGCTAGGGTTCGACTCGGTCATACTTCCTGCAGGGAAGACGCACATATCTACCAATACTGTGAATATTCTTCATGTGAATGTGATCCGCGTAGAATGCAGTCTCGCTAGCGGAGCTTACGTCAACGGAGAACCGAGTCATACCTTGCACGAGTTCAGCATGACCGTCCCGCCAGGCTATAAGATAGTGGAAGCGCCTAACAATATCATTTACCTTCCGGTAACGAAGCGAGTAATAGAGTCTATCACGGTACGACTTGTTGACGAACGAGGTGATATCATCAACTTTAGGGACGAGACGATATCACTACGTCTGCATCTGAAACGAGTCGCTGGGGATGGGACTCGTACTAGATAAAACAAGACGGCGAAGTCTTCCTCGAAACATTGAGAGAAGGACAGTGAAAGTGTTAGCACCTGCCAATAAACTCTATTTAAGGCGTCTAGGTTACTCGTTACGAAAATAATGGATGACACCGTGGATATTCTGAACGTTGGAGAGTCTGCCGCTTTCGATACGGCCTTGAGCAGTTTCCAGTATCATTCCTATGCCTCGTATATTCCCGGTCCATTAGCTAACGGGAACGAGCTTAGGATATCTATCCAACAAGAAGGGTTATGCACACTACCGCACCGCTCTCTGCTGCATATCAAAGGACGACTACTTTTGAATACGGGAGAACCTGGAAGCACTTCGAGGATTGTTAATAACGGAATACTGCATCTATTCTCAAGAATCGCCTATGAGATCAACGGCGTAGAGATTGATCAATCGAGAGATGTGGGTATTTCGACTCAGCTTAAAAACTATCTATCTATAAGGAATGGTTGGCAGACTCATCTTTCAAACGCCGGTTGGAGACTTGAAGGAGTTCACGTACACGCTGAAACAGGCATCTTTGACGTATGCATCCCTTTACGTCTCATACTAGGATTCGTCGAAGATTATTCTCGAATACTGATCAATGCGAAACAAGAGCTGGTGCTAGTTCGTTCGACCGGCGACAATAACGCTTTACAAAGAGCCCCACCTCCTGCTGCAGAGACGCCCTCTAGGATCGAGTTAAGTAAAATATCTTGGCTTGTACCGCATATAAAGACTGACGATATCAATCGTCTCAACCTGCTTAATTTCATCAAGAGCGGGAGGATCATCGAGCTACCTTTCCGTACTTGGGAATTGTACGAGTACCCTAACGTGCCCACCTCTAATCAACATGATTGGACCGTAAAAACGTCAACTTTGCTGGAAAAACCTCGTTACGTTGTTTTCGCGCT